>ML777569.1:1424247-1441207 GCA_009831015.1 Picea engelmannii
GAGAGAGAGAGAGAGTGATGGGGTAGAGTGAGAGGGGAACAAGACAAGAATAGAGGAGAAGAGGGAAAGCGAGAGAGGGAAAGGGAGAGGGAGAGAGAGGGGGGGAGAAAACAAGTGAAAAAGAGGGAGAGAGTGATTGGAGAGAGAGAGAGAGGAAGATAGATGGAGGTAAGGAGGGGAGAGCGAAAGAGAGGGGGAGGGGATAGAGAGATATTTCATGTTAAAAGGAATGTATGCATTCCTAAAGTGCGCACACACTATTTTTTTTTTCAATTTTTTAAGAACGTGCACGCGTTCTTCTACACGTGTTAACATGCGTGTTCTTGAGAACGCACACATGTTCTTGGGAATGTTCCTACATGGCTTGTTGAGTGGTGGTTCGAGCTTTCTCGAACCTGTTACATCACAAATGTGTCTTTGTTCCTAGAAACACGTGCACATTTCTAGAAATGTGCATGTGTTCCTGTGAATGTGTGTTCCTTCTCACCCCGTTGTCAGTTTATCATCCACCAACTTCGTCCACTCACACATATCCCCTTCTTAGATGTGGGAGTATATTAAATCACCTGTAATGGAGGGAATTCATAAATTATGAATAAATGATATATAGAGTGATTTTGCATACTTCTAATAATTAATTGTAAACACTGGTGGGCTCTAAAATCATGGAAAAGGTTTTAGAAAAGGTTATTCAAATATAATGTGAAGTATAAGAATAATGTGAAATAAAAGAATCAATAGGTATTGGGTTTGGAAATAATTTAGAAACCAAGTTACATAAGAGTACTAATTTAAATGGAAAATTGAGATTATTGTTTTAATACCATGAAGATATGATCTTGGATCACCTCAATAATTTTTTAAAAAGGAAGTATTATAACTATGTGACTTTGTCATGTTCAAGAAAAATTATGAAATTAGCACAATCATCGTGAAATGATACCAATTAATTAATCTAGGATACTACATTTATAAAATCTAATAATGAAAAACATTGTTTATTTGTCAAAGTTGTCCAACATATCATGAGTCCAAGAGAGTTGAGAAAAGGAGTTTCAAAGAAATTACCATCAAACTTTAATATAAAGTGATTGAGATGGATTTCAAACTTTAATATAAAGTGATTGAGATGGATTTTGCTGGCCCAATTGTAATTAAGCATTAGGCACATTGATAGCATTTCTCACTAAATGAATGTTCGTCAAAGCACTACTTTTACTTTTAATTGAAAATTCCTTTAGTTTCCAAAGTGAGAAAGACATTAAAAAAAACATTGACATAAATGAGCAAGTTGAAATAGTAGTCATTTTACCATGAAGTTTAAACTTTGATTTTGTTATTTAACTAATTATGAAGCATAATTTGTGCATATCTATACCTACAAGTCACTAATTGTTTCTTTTTATTTTAATTTTCAAGATGTTAAGCCTTCCCATTTTATAGATTTGTATTTTCCAAAACTCAAAAAATTGAAGAATTTGGCTCTCAGCTCTTGGTTTTGGATTTCACATTCTAGATTTGGAGTCGTTGGTTCTTAAATTTGAACTAAAAAGTGGAGTGATATTACTTGCCACTCTCTAAGTTGGATCTTAAAGAAATGAGTTTCTTGTATTTCTAAATGTTGTGAATTTATGTTATATATGAGAGCGGACTACAACCCTACTTATATAGTTTTGTGGGGTAGCTAAATTATCCTTTAAACCAAAATCACATTTCATTTTAACGTGGAGTTGAATCATCATGTCGTGATTACCGTGACATAGTCGCATTGATGAAACTAGATGCCAATGTTACTTGGGTTTTGTTTGTGGCAATTAAGTTTAACGGTTCTCTTCGTAGGCTTTTGTGTGTGTAATGTGAAAGTTTACAAGGGGCAAATATAAATAACCTTGATTAAAAAAATAATAAGGCAACATTGCAGTAAAGAAGTTTATACGAACTTTTCTTGTTGAAAAGTCCGCGAGTAATAACCAGGCTGGTTATTGCTCGCCTGAAAAGTCTACTCGGCTAGGTAAGCTACCTTCGCCTCTGTGACTGGATATGCTCTAGGGGGTATTCAACTGCTTCACCGACTGGATAAACTACTCGATATGACAAAATAACGGAAAGAAAAATCTCTTTGGTCGGAGGTCCCTGCAATCACATCCAATCTTTCGGTGCGTTCATAAATTTTCTAATATTCCTTTACATGGTCAAATAATATGACATTGTGCCACTTCTCTTTGACTTATACATAWAATCCTAAAATTTTATCGACAAACATCCGGCGCCGTAAACGCTGACAWGTAGACGGCAATGTGATAGGAATAAGTTACTCCTTTCGCATTATCCKTCATTCATTAAAGTCSGGGAAGGAAAAGCAAATGGTCCCGACCACCAAATATTRTTAATAAAGAGATTAAGCTTATCCTGAAACGCGGCCCATGGACAATCRRGATAAATAAATACACCRTCATAAAGTGCATCCTCGAMCCTGGACACATTCGATAAATATAGAAATTTAACTAATCAAATCCTACTCACCTCCAATATAAAATTTATATATAATCATCTCTACCAAATGCAAAGCACCCAACTAATCATTTCTGTTGTGAACACAAACAGGAAAAACGGTCGCCTACAATGTGTTACAGAGGCTGCTCTGAAGTTGTTCCTTTGTGTACACTGATCTCCGGACCCATGGATTTTATTGTCAAACAACAATCATCATTTCAACATCCGCAACTACCTCCCTACTCTCATGGGCTGTTGTCTTGCCTATATAAACTCTCAACTCCAATCTCATGCTCCGCAATGCATACTTTACTTTTCTCTTTATTAAAAGTCATTCCCGTCATCTTCGGCATATTTTACCTTTCTCGCATCCTCCTCATACATTACTTTTCTTTAATCGTATAATAGATTCTATTCACCGTCATCCTCGGTATTCTTTACTTTTCTCGTATAATAGCTTATGCTTACTATAAATTTAGCATACACTTTCTCTGCTTACTATAAATTTAGCATACACTTTCAGTGTGATTTCACTGTGAGTGTGATTATAGTGATCTAACCTTTGGGTTTTTTTATTGGGGAATTTTTTTTTTTTTTAATTTTGGTCGAAAATTTGTGAGAAAGTGTTGGATCCTAGTTAAGCCTATATTAATCCGGCCATTCAAAACAGTGGCTAATGAACGCCAAGAAACTATGCTAACGCTGTAGCGTCCAGGTTAATCGCCGGAACTCTAAACTTCTCATCCCTGCAGGTTATAAGTGGCAATTATGTTAATTAATAATTTGTGTTAATCAGGTGTTTTAATGATTAATGTATTTGATATGTCCAAAAGTTATAATATTAAATCCTAGTCTTTAATTTGTGGACATAATAAAGATTGATTAATTTGAAATTTTTAATAGGTATATTCTTGGTGTAATAATTTAAGTGTTTCAAAAAAATTTCAACACAAAATTGGGATTCAAACAAAAGAAAGGTTTTGTCTAGTTATTTTACTAAATGGTTTTTTTCACTGAAATCTGGAGATATAAATTTATAAGAATCTTTATTTTTTGTTTTTCAAAATCTATTTCTAAATGTAAAAATGGATTTAGCCTCTGAAAAAACCTTAAAAGACTCAGATTATACTAAAATAATCATTCAAATTTAGGAATCTAATAATTTATGACCAAATTTCAGACAAATATCCCAAAAAACAATATCATTTTGTAAAACATTTAACCTGCTACCAAAAAACAATAAAAGATAAAACGAAACGAAAAACAGTTATAGAGATAAATTTCAATGTGATTAAAAAACAAAAAAAACAAAAACGAAAAACCGTTATAGAGATAAGTTTCAATGTAATTATATCGCTCGCTGACTCTCTGGCTTGGTTGTAAAAAATCAATTAATTGCGTTGTTGATGTTTAAAATCAACGACGCGGCTCTGATTTTGATGTTTAAAATCAAGCCACCTTTTTCTCGAACAACAAAGAACATCCAGTTTGTTCTGAGAAGACTTTCCAGTGGACTATTTTGATATGTTACTTTTTTAATTCTTAGCGTGGGATAAAGGTCATTATATAATTTTCCTTTGGGCGAAAATTTCAGTTGGATGTATATCAAATTGTCATTTTAAATTAATTATAAGATTTTGAATCTATCCAAATATTCAAGGTATAATTTGAATAATGTAAACTAGTATTTTAATAATTATTAATCAACAGATTTGAGATATAGATTATTAAATGTTTATCAAAAGTTATTATCATAAAATTAAACAACAATTTATCAATATTATTAAAAAAAAATAAAAAAATAAAAAAAATGAAAACTACTATTTCCAATTTTTATTTTAAATTATTTTTAGATTCTAAATCTATTCAAATATTAAAAATTGCAATTTAAACAATATAAACTAGCATTTTAGCAATTATTCATTAACATATTTTGGATTTGGACTATTTAACTGAATCTTATCAAATGCCCATTTCATAAAACTACTTTTATTTCAATTTATATAAAGAATATATAAAAATAAATAGTATAAAAGAATTTAAAGTTTAATTCATTTTAACCTTTATAATAAAGTAAGAATTTTTAACTTGAGAAGATAGAGAGTTTGCACTTAAATAAATTTTTAAAGAGAAAGTTAAACACATCCCATGCTATTAAGCCAAAATCCTAAAAGTTGGAAGACTTATCCTTATCCTAAGGATATCCAAGATTATTAAGCCAAGATCCTAAAATTTCGAAGACTTATTCTTATCTTTAGTAGGTTGTTTAATATGACAATCAAGCATGGTTTCCCTAAACGTTCGATTATGGTAGTCAAATAGGGTTTCCATAAACCTTGGTCTCAAAGCCTCATTGGTATGTCCCAAGGGGTTGGAGAAGAAACAACCAAGTTAACATATGGTGGAGCTATTTTATTTTTCATGGTTGGAGAAAAAACAACCAAGTCAACATATAATGGATTGGTTTTGTATTTATAGAGTTGTGTACATTTATTAGATAGAAGTAACATAGTTGTTTTCATTTTGAGTTGGTAAAGGAATAAAAGCTCATCAAGATGGATTTTTAATCTCTGCATACTACAACTCTTTTCTTAAGACCTATGCTTATTACAAGGCCTTCTTCTTGGTAGATCAAATTGATGCAATCTCACATTGAGTGTGTACACCTGGTTTGTGCCACCCCGGAAGGATTGCTTCTCAGTAGATCATTATTGTTTTTAATTCTCATTTCAATCCAATTTTCTTATTTATGAGGCTTACTCCTCAATACATCAGTATGTTTCTACATTCATGGCACAAAGTAGGGACAAACCTATCTAAGATTTCATTTATGAGATTATCCCACAACAATTGCTTCAGTTAAATTATGAGAGAATGCACACTATCGTGCATGTTATTTCACAATTGAAGAGGCCATAATCCACCGATCCAACTCCCTTTTTCCTTGATCCAAATGTAACTTATCAAAAATTAGAGGGAAGATGGATGGAGATCACTTGGATTCTTAGGTCTATAAATTCTACATCTATTATAATCTCAGAAAATGATGTATGAATCCAGGAAACTTGAGTTGGAATCCATTAATTTAGAGGGTTTAGTGCATGAGTGGTGGAAAAATACCTAGAGTGATACACGATATACATGGAGATGGGGGATTCCTCTCAACATATAAACCCTATAAGTAGTTGGATGCATTTCAATGAGGAATTACAATTTTTTTTATCCATTGGGATATTTCCAATCTTTGTGGGTTTGATGGATTCATCTTTTCAAGTTTTCAAGTGAGTTCATTTAATTCTATATTTCCCGAGTTCACCAAGATGAAATTACAATTATCTATCACCGATCCTCAAGAAATTATAAGTATCAAATATATTAGTGGCGTCTTTCCCTACCTTCACATAGGGGTAGAAATGTTTGAATGTGGAACACTAAACCAAGTTTTTTTTCAAGGTTTATTAGTTGAGCACATGCTAGGGAAGCATCCTATCTTTACTCCTAAATAACCCCAAGCACCCACTCCTCTCTAATTTCTTCCACAAGACCCCACATCCTTCGCATTCTTAGCATTACCGTTTTCTTCTTATCTATCTCCTTGATAGCAGCCCCACTGCTCCTACCATAAATCAAATACTCATACATTGGAAAAGTCTTGCATTTTACAACACCAAACTAGTCAAAAATCCCTATTCTTAGAACATATGTCCTGTAGTCCTAATTTGCAGTAGAAAACTACTCATCTCCAAAAATTTATTAAGGTATCTAACCCCAATACCCATGATCAAAGTTTGGTTCTCACTGCTCTTCCTTATAAATCAACAAATTGGGAAGTGTCATTTCTCACAACTACCAAATTAAATATCACATTTACCATACAATCCTAAATAATTGTAGAGAGTAAATTTAATCTCCATCTGTATTGTACCTAATTTGAAGATCCCTACTATTCCACATCATAAGTACTACCATCTATGATGGGTAACTAATGATGAAAAACATTATTTTATCAATCATTGTTGTTGGACATAATGTCATTGATGTCTTGTCATTGATGTCAACAACCGATGACACACATGAAACTCAGAAGGGAAAGGACATTGGAGAAACGTGATCAGGATTGAAATCCCCACAGGACAAACCAGGACCGTTGGATACACAAGCACTAGATCAAGGGTAGTGATTGATTGTGGAGCGACAAGGGAGAATTAAACTACATGTTATTTCCAATCCCGCAATTAGTCTAGACCATAAGATCTCATTGATTCAAAGATCGACGATTGTGGTTGATCCACCAACAATCACACAACTTCAATTGCGAAGTTTGGGCAATGGGATAAACCACACGCAAGTTACGGTTCCAAAATTTACATCAACCATTGGATCAAGTTGAGTGGAAGGACAGAGTAAGTCATGGACCATAGATCATGGAAGTGACATACACATGGTCAGCATGACATTGACCACTTCGGGTAAAATCAACCAAAGGCAATATGCATGAAGGAATTTTAGCCGAAGCCGAAGTTCCGAAGTAAACGTGAGTCGTCTGATTTAAGGAGTACTTCGGAAAAATTTATGACCATTCGATATAAAGTAGATATATATGACAAGGTCTTAGCTAGAGTCCCCAAGAACTGGAATTCCCAATAGTCGTCCGATCGTAGGAAACGTTTTGGGAAAAAGAAGAGTCGGTGGATTTAAACCAAGGCAAAGTAGCATTGCAGATAGATCGATCCGTTGATCTAAAATCATGATCAACGAACAACATTCATTTCGAGTTAAAATTTGTGAGGAGGTTACACTTCAGGTAATCTCACTTCGGGTAAAATAAGAAGTAAGAAAGGAAAAGTTAACTGAAGTTTCAAAGTCATGAAATTTCATCAACCATTGGATCAGAGGAAGAGTAGGGAAATCCTATCAATCGTTGAACTATTCAGAGTGCACCAAGGATCAGTGTGGTCGAATTCGACGCTGACCACTTTGGAGAAAAAGGATTCAGAACATATGAGTTTGCCCAAAGGCCGAAGTTCTGAAGTCATGACGTAAAGAAACATAGAACACACATCAACAGATCTACGTCACCAATGTCACATGGCATAGTCAGATAATGAAAATTGTCAAGATGAAATTAGAATTTTAGGTACGTGTAAATCACGAATCTAAGTGACACGTGGAAACCACTCGACTAGTTCCAAGTTACAAGTGACATCCGCAGCTACATCACTCTAGGAGTATGTACTTCCAGATTTTTCCCCACCAGCAAATGCCTAGAGTCTTCATGTTCCGAAATGAACGAGAATCATTCACTCACCTATTGATTAAGTCATAACCGTTGGATTAAGTAGTAAAAGAATGAGTAAGGATTGGATCCAGACCATTGATTTTCTTCACGGAATCATGCCAACCATTGGATCAACTCGTGTGAGAGGTAACCATTTTGGGAAATTGAAAACTCCGAAAGAGTAGATGATTTTCAAAGAAAAATCTATGAGCGTCGAAATCTCGAGAACTAGGTTCTAGCCCCCAGTCATGGGTTACAAACACATAAGCCATAAGGAACTAGGAACATAGCTTAGACAATAAGCCCATGGTTTTGTGCAGATGGTCACATGTAAGGGTTTGAAGGAAGCTCCTCTACAGAATTTGATTTTTGCAATACCTGTGACTGATTAAATGAAATCAACCAATACCTTTGATCGATTAACGAAAATATTTTTCATTAAATTGAAAAGGATTCTCGATAATATTTGAATAAAGTAAAAACAAACGAGATTATTGTTAATGAAGAGGTGCGATGGTCCAAACAAAGGGACATAATTTTTCATAGCTCACACTAGTTGGAAGAGTATATAAACGAGAAAGAGTAGTGAGAAGAAAGTGTCTCTGCAGTCCAGATAAGAATATAAAAACAGAAGAAGATTCTAAGAAGAACAATTGTTGGTTCTTGTGAAGTGAGGGTGGAAGGGAGAAGCATGGAAGGATTCAAATCCTTACTAAGCAAATTGTAAAAGATAAGGTAGTTGGTGCTTCCTAGGGTTGGTGCCCTAAATACATGGGAGTTCGTGCTTCCTAGGGTTGGTGCCCTAAAGATGAGGGAGTTGGTGCTTCCTAGGCTTGGTGCCCTGAAGAAGGGGATATGTGTCTCCTAGATTTTTTCCTCTAAAGAGGATTGGTGTCCTTTGCTATTCTCTATAAAACCTTGTAATTGATGTCAAATATATTTATATAATTAATTTTGCATACAATTCATTGTTGATTTATTGTGCTATTCAATAAAATATATAAAGTAATTGCTAATTGTTAAAAAAGGTAATACTGATTCACTCTCCCCCTCTTAGTATTCCAACAATTGGTATCAGAGAAGGTGCCTTCAGCACAGTCTAACAACTGGAAGGTAGTTCCCGGAGATGGATCAACAAGAGGGAATGTCTAACAACAAAGAACCATTGTTCAATGGAGGAGGTTATGCTCTATGGAAAATAAGAATGAAAAACTTCATGTTGTCTCTTGGTTTTTGTAATATACCAGATATAAAAAGTATGCAGAACATAAATAAAATGCTAGAAATGGCAGAATAATAGCAATATAACTAGAACAATCACCACGATATCACTTAAATGATATAAGAATAATAACAGAAACAACACTTTGATTCTGAAAGCAATGTTCACGAGCCTCTTCGAGGGGGAAACCTCCAGTTGAGCAAATCTCTATTACAATAATATCCAATCTAGGGTTCTCATACCCTCGACTCCTATTTATACTAAATATGTTTATCAAAAGAAACATCTAGAGGAAGATCCTTCTAGAAGTGGAAGCTTCTATTAGGTCGTCTTACATTCAACTTATTCTATTTTATTACAAGGCCTTATTAATATTGACCTTTATTACATCTGGATATATTTTTCTACCTATGTGCGGGTTAGGACCCTAACATGTCCTCCCCCTTAAAAGAACCCTTGTCCTCAAGGCTTGAGATGTGGAAATTGCTACAGAATGGTAGTTTCTTCCCAGGTGGCATCTGCTGGAGTTGTATATTTCCACTGGACTAACATTTCCTTGATGGTTCTCTAACGCAGGCGACGCTCACATTGGTCCAAACATGCTTTTGGTTGTAGCCAAATGGATCCTTCTTCAACTAACTCGGGAAGGTTGGTTTGAATTTGGCACTTGAATCCAATCACCTTCTTTAAGCATGAAACATGAAAAACAGGATGTAGCTTCGAATGACTGGGCAAAGCTAATTGATAGGCCACCTGTCCCACACACTTGAGAATGGTATAAGGACCATAAAATTTGGGCGCTAGCTTTTGACAATGCTCGACCTTGAGGGAATTTTTCTTGTAAGGTTGCAGTCGAAGAAACACATGATCCCCTTTTGCAAATTGACATTCAGAGTGACCTTGATCTACTTGTTGCTTCATGCGATTATGTGCCTTGACCAAATTCTCTTTGAGGGTATGGAGAATAGCCTCTTGAACTGTACGTGTTTGGTCAACCGCCTGGACCTTCGAGACACCCAGTAGGTATGAGAGAACTAAAGGTGTCTTATGTCCATATACCACTTCAAAAGGATTCATGCGTGTAGTTGTATGGTATGAAGTGTTGTACCACCATTCAGCTAGGGGTAACCATTGAGCCCATTGATTTTGCTTTTTCGAGGAAAAACACCTCAAATATGTTTCCAAACACTTGTTGACAACTTTTGTTTGACCATCAGTATGGGGATGATAAGTTGTGTTGAGATGCAATTGGGTTCCTTGTAGCTTGAGAAGTTCTTGCCAAAAAATTCTTTTGAAAGTTGGGTCGTGATCATAAACAATAGAGTGTAGCATGCCATAAAGCTTGAAGACCTGATCCATGAAAATTTGAGCCACCGTGGATGTTGTAAATAGGTGTTGAACAATGCAAAAATGAGCATACTTGGAAAGGATATCAACAACCACCATGATGACTGATTTATTTCCTGATTTGTGTAAGCCTATAATAAAATCCATAGAGATATCCCTCCAAATAGCAGGTGGAATCGGAAGTAGTTGTAGTGTGCCCGGAGATTTCAATGTTTATCCCTTGTTGTGTTGACACACATCACATTCAATGAAAAAATTATGAATGTCCTGTTTCATACCATCCCAAAAAAAAGAACGTTTGACCCTGTCATAGGTTTTGGTGAACCCTGAGTGCCCAACTGTGGGTGTAACATGAAGCTTAGAAAGTACCATGGATTTAAGATTTGATTGTTAACTTAAATACGAACGGCCTTTGTATCGAAGGTCATCATGGAGCCAAGAGTACCCTGGGGAAGCTGGAGCATTGGACTGCAATTGTTGGATCAGATGCGAACTTTTGGGATCTTGTAGCCATTCTTGGCGAATGGCTTGGAGCCAATCTGGTACAATGAAGGAAAGAGAAAAAAGGGATCATTCATCTTCATATTTTCGAGAAAGTGCATATGCAACCACATTGTCTTTGCCTTTCTTGTAAATGATCTCATAATCATATCCAAAGAGCATAGTCACCCATTTTTGTTGCTCCAGGGAAAAAATGCGTTGTTCCAAAAAATACTTGAGGCTTTGATGGTCTGTCTTAATTTGGAAACGTTTCCCCAATACATAAGGGCGCCAATAGATCAATGCCATGTAGAATAGCCAACATTTCCTTTTTATAGATTGATTTGCCCATATTTATTTTAGATAGTTTCTTGTTGGTAAAGGCCAAAGGTTGACCCTCTTTCATAAGGACAACATGAATTCCTTTCCCTGAAACATCACATTTCAAGACAAAGGTCTTTGTGAAATCAGGAAGGGTCGGGACTGGAGTGGTGCACATGGCCATCTTCAAGGTTTGAAAAGCTTGAGCAACGACTGGGGTCCAAGTGAAAGAGTTATTTTTTAGGAGAGCAATGAGAGGTGCTGCAATCTTGGCATAATTCTTAACAAACTTGCGGTAATAACCTGTTAAGCCCAAAAATCCACGCAAGCTTTTGAGAGTCTTTGGATGAGGCCAGTATTGCATAGCTTCAATCTTTTTAGGATCCACCCTGATGCCGTCCTTGCCAACTAGATGACCCAAGTACTCTACTTCTGAGGTGCCAAAAGCACATTTAGACTATTTCAGGAAACGTTGGTGTTGAGAGAGTAGATGGAGAACTTGATCGACATGAGAAAGATGGTTTTTCTAGGTTTTTCTATAGATGCGGATATCATCAAAGAAAAATAACACAAAATGACATAGAAAAGGAAGGAAGACATGATTCATGAGGCTTTGGAAGGTGGAGGGGGCATTGCACAAGCCAAAGGGCATGACCAAAAACTCATAGTGCCCCTCATGAGTTCTAAATACGGTCTTGGGAATGTCTGCCTCTTTCATACGTATCTGGTGGTAGCCCAAATGAAGATCAAGTTTAGTAAATAATTGGGTTCCACTCAATTCATCCAGGAGGTCATCAATGACAATGGGAAATTTGTCTTTAATGGTAAGTTTGTTGAGGGCATGGAAGTCTGGACACATTCGCCAAGAACCTTCTTTCTTTAGTACCATGACCACAAAAGAAGAGTAGAGGATCGTACTAGGGTGGATAACACTTGCATTAAGGAGTTCTTGGACCATTTTCGCAATTTCATTTTTTTGGGAAAAGGGGTGACGATACAGACGGATATTGAGAGGAAGGATTTCGGGTACAAGGGGAATGGAATGATCATGAAAACCATGAGAAGGAGGGAGTCTCTGGGGAGTGGAAAAGACCACTTGTTGTTTATAAAGGATGGCTTGGAGGTCTTGTGGCATCGAGGGTGTCTATGTTGCTTGTATGTCATGGAGTTGGGCAATAATACCAAAATGACCTTTTTTGAGAAACTTTTCTATGCGGTGGGAACTAATGATCTCAGGTGAACCGACGATGATTCCTTGGAACTTATATTGGTGGCCCTCCCGGTCAAATTGCATGGTTAATTCCTTGAGATCCATGAGAATGGGACCCAAAGTCCTTAGCAAGTCTGCACCCAACACAATGTCACAACCTCCCATGTCGATAGCAAACATATGAGATTTCAGGTGGTAGTCACCAATTTGGAGACGCACATTTTCACAACGCCCTCCACATTTCATGGAGCCACCATTGGCAGTCATGATTTGGAAATTATTGACGGCATGGATGTAGCAATGCGTTTCTTGGGCAATGCGGAAATGAATAAAATTGCGGGTGCTTCCACTATCAACCAGAATGATGACCTTCCAATGCTTGATGTAACCGATTAGATTCAGGGTTTGGGGAGCAGAGAAGCCAGTGAGAGCATTGAGGGAAATTACCAGTTCTACTTTGGGAGGGTCTATGGGAGGGGTTATGTCAGTGGCTTCAAGTGACTCAGACACAAGGGAAGTTTCAACATCCTCTTCTGAAATATCCTTGGAGATGGCCATAAAAATATTTTGTTCCTTACACTTGTGGCCCGAGAAATGTTTGTCATCACAATTATAACAAAGGCCTTTGAGTTGGCGTTTATCCATTTCAGCCTTGGTCATTTTTTGGATGTTTAGTGAAGCGGAGGGAGTAGTGGGATTTACTGATTTAGGGCGAGGGATAAAGGCGGGTTTCTAGTTTTGAGAAGATACAAACTATTGTTCTTCTTTAGCTCTTTTAGTAGCCTCCACCCAACTCTGAGGCTGGGCCATGAGGACATGGGCCCAAATCTCATCCTTGAAGCCACTGATAAAACACTCTCGAAAAAAGGCATCAAACATGCCCTCTGTCCGAAAATTGAGGTGCTAAAAGGTAGCTATAAAGTCTTCCACTGTTCCTGATTGTTCCAACTTTGTCAAATGGCCTAAATGGTTGGTGTAAGTGTCAAAGTGTTCATAAATATCTGCCACAAAGTGTGTCTAAGAAATATACCCTTGATGAGAAGTTTTTATCCATTCACACCATTGCCAACGTTCTTGATCTAGATTGAGAACACCATATCGGAGTTTGACCAAGTCATCTTTAGTGCCGTATAAAGAGAAATAATGTTCCATTTAGGTTACCCAACTAGTGGTGTCTGAGCCATCAAATTTAGTCACATCCACCCATGGAAGGCGTAGGTCACGTTGAAAGTGATGGTGTTGAAAGTTTTCAGAATGAGAGGAATGTTCACCTTTAGTATGTGGGGGTGAGTCAGAGGAAGGGTTATCTGTAGGGATATGAAGCTTGGTGCAGAGTGACGAAAAGACATATTCAAGTTGGGTGGTCAGGTCTTGTTTGATTTCCTCCATTGAGGACGGCATGGTTGTATTGATGGCGACAACATTGGCAGTGAGTTGTTTCAGTTCTTTTTGCCTCTTGGTGAGACTATATTGCAAGGTATTGAAGCGAGCTTCCAAGTCTTAGCTATGGGTATGGGCCATGAGGACGAGGGAACCGAAAAGGGGTGGGTGGGGTCAAAAATGTTGCCGAAAAATGATATGTATGAATGTGATAAGGGAGAAGTTATACACCTGTCTGAAGAATACTGCAGTGATGAAATGCCCAAATGCTTAACCAGGAAGAAAAGTGTAGTTACTTGGAAACCCAAACACAGTTACGCAACAATAGATCTTGTATGTTTTAATTTTTTTATGTTTCTGTCCCCGAGGGTTAGGTATTCAAGGGTTCTACAGACAAGGGTTTTCCATGTGCTATATCTCTCTGATATATGTGTGGGGTCCAACAGTAGTACTCGACCCAATATCTTAAGGAACTAACTAAGGAGGATAGACTGTACCCTTAGCCATACTACCCGACTACCCAAGTACTATAGAGTATCTTCCCGAGTGTTGTTCTCGGTGGCACTATAACAGTCAGGCGAATGATCGGTTTATCTAAAGAGGGCTTCAAGAAATCTAGGTCGATCCATACACATGTGTTTTCTGATGCACTGCCACTCGAAGGGGTACCAACAAGGGGTGCAAGGGTGGCCAACAGATGTGCGCTTAAGAACCACTTGTATTTCCTGCATGTATGAATCCCTCAACCGTAGGTTTATGCACGTAACGACGGATCTATGTGGCTTAAAGATGCCAAAATACGTCTTTACCCTAGAAAAAAATAATTACCCACAATTTCTGCCAAGGAAAGTGCTCTGATACCACTTGTAATATACCAGATATAAAAAGTATGCAAAACAGAAATAAGATGCTAGAAATGGCAAAATAACAACAATATAACCAGAAAATTCACCACAATAGCACTGAAATGATATAAGAATAACAATAGAAATAACACTTTGATTCTGAAAGCAATGTTCACGGGCCTCTTCGAGGGGGCAACTTCCAGTTGAGCAGAGCTCTATTACAATACTATCCAAGCTAGGGTTCTCATACCCTTGACTCCTATTTATAATACATATGTCTATCAAAAGAAGCATCTAGAGGAAGATCCTTCTAGAAGTGGAAGCTTCTATTAGGTCTTCTTACATTCGAATTATTCTATTTTATTGCAAGGCCTTATTAATATTGACCTTTATTACATCTGAATATATTGTTCTACCTATGTGCAGGTTAGGACCCTAACAATTTTGATATCTGGCAATCTGTTGTAGATGGTTACACTGCACCAGCTACTCTACCCAAAGACGATGTAGGAAATAAAATCTTTAATTACAACTCAACAGAATTTAATGGAATTATAGGAGGGTTGACTAATTCTATATGTGTGAAGGTTATGCATTGTAAATCAGCCAAATAAATATGGGACACGTTGAAGGTTGTATATGAAGGAGATGAAAAAGTCAAGGAAGCCAAACTACAAACCTATAGAACTCAGTTTGAAAATCTAAAAATGAAAGAATAAGACAATATTGTTGAGTACTTTCATAGGGTAGATGAAGTGGTTAACTCAATCAGAGCGGAAGGAGAATAAATTACAGATAAACCTATTGTGCAAAAAATACTAAGGTCATTACCTATGATATATGATGCAAATATTTCTACAATTGAAGATAGATCGGATCTAAGCACACTCATAGTTGATCAACTTCATGGAATTTTTACAACATATGAAATGAGAACAGGGAATGATAAATCAACAAAAAATGAAACAACCTTTAAAGCATCTAAGACAAAGATGAGGCAGGAGAAAAAGACCAATGATAATTTATTAGATATATCATATGTAGAAGAGGCCAACTTTATAAAGAAACTCCATAAAAGATTTGGAAAATATAAAGGAAAATTACCTTTCAAATGTTTCAACTGTGGAAGAATTGGACACTTTGCTAACAAATTTCCCTATCCCAAGCAGGAGGAAAATGATGAAGAAGTTCTCAACCAGAAAAACCAATACAAGAAGAAATTTTATAAGAAAAAGAAAAACTTCTACTCCAAAGAAGACAACAACTCTTCAGACATGAGTGAAGATGAAAATTCAGAGATTTTGTCTATGGGAATGAAAACTCAAGATTATAAACATTCAGAAGATGAAGAAGAAGGGAACTTCGAAGAATAAATCCTTAGTGTAATTGAAGAACTAGGAAAAACTAAAAAACAAAACAAGGTACTAAGAGGAGAGCTTCTAGAGAGTAAAGAAGCTACTAAATCAAGAGAGTGGGAAGTTTCCAAAACCATCAAGGAGTTAGAACAGACCATCATTGATTTGAAGTCCCAGCTCCTGGAAGCTAATAAAACTGAAGAAATCATTATACAACAACTTAATGATAAAAAACAAGTATGTGAGAAACTAGAAGCTGAGATTAAGCTACTAAAAAGTGAAATTGAGAAAGTAAAGAAGGGATCACAATTTGAAAATAGTTCAAGGATATTGAATGAAATTCTCAGTAGTCAAAGGTCACCAAACAACAAGACTGGTTTGGGATACACTCAAGACTCAACTTCTACATCATAAGGATCTGTCAAGAAACCAATCAGCTATGCAGATGCTCTGAAAAACACATTTAGAAAATAAGATAATGAGGCAAAGATGAAACCATTGAAAATTGTTACACATAAACAGAAATCAACACTCTCCACTGTAGTAAAAGATGACCAAAACAAATTTATCTGAATAAATACCACTAAATATTTATTTATTGGATATTGGTACTCTTGCAATAAGTTTGGACATAAGGCAGTAAACTACAAAGCTGATGGACAATACAATAATAGAAATGTCCAAAGAGATAAGAACAACAAGTACAATAAAGAAAAGAGAAACTATAACTCATTTTCTCCTTTACAAGATTTCAATTGTGAATGACAAAAATGTAACAACTATGTTCATAAAACAAGTGATTGTAGATTGCCAAAATATGATAAAAAGACGAACATTCCCCATAATAAAAAACAATGGAGGAAAAAGAAAACATAGTGCAATGTAGCACTATATGCGAGAAATCAAGAGTGTCAGTGATATATAGACAGTGGATGTTCCAAACATATGACTATTTATCAAAGTAAATTTCTCAAGTTAAATAAGAAAGGAAAAGGAAAAGGAATTTTTGGAGATAATATGTCAACCAAG
>ML777570.1:20776-36979 GCA_009831015.1 Picea engelmannii
TCTTGATGGGGTCTCCTCTGAGACCAGACAAGGCCTGTAATGGGTTAAGTGACCTATAAATGGGTTAAGTGACCTAAAAATGGGGTAAGTGACCTAGAAGATGCTTCTAAGGAAGATATTTGGAGAGTATAAATAAGAGGCAAGGCTCTCTCATTTTACATCACACTTGAGCATATTGAATATATATAGGTGACTGAGGTAACCAAAGGATATCTAAGTCAAATTTCAAAGGGAAGGTGAAGAAAATAAGGCCAAAATTCAAGGGAGGATAAATTCTTTTGATAATGCTTTCTAAGGTAGGTTATTTACAGGTCATCTCACCATTTTCGCAATAATTTTTTTTTTCTAGAATGACTCGGACCGTGAAATTGATAGGACATTGAGGAAACATATCCAAGTAGCTGTGGTAAAAAATCTAGCTTGTGGGTCGTTGTATTTTTGAATTTACACTCTATGGAAAATAGGGTTTGTGGCTAGTTCTGAAACTAGTCTAAAACAGGTGTTTCGGGTAAAAATGTCATAACTTATTCATAACAGATCCAAATTAAGTAAGACCAAATGTGTTGGTTAGAGTACAGTCTGTAGTATGTTGTGTAACATTTTCATATCCATTCAGAAAACATTTCATGTGAGGCATGCTCTACAAGGTCGCTCTCTAGAAAAATCCAAAATTCAGCAAGGTATGTCATTTTAGCTATAAATCCTTTTCTGAGAGGTTCCAAGTAGCGACACCTGGAGGGATTGCATAAAAAAAATTGAAGAACATTGTGTACTACTTTCAGATATTTATTCATTACAGGTACATAGTTATGATTAATTCAAGTTAGGGTTGTTGACTAATCCCAAACTAGTCATGTGAGACTAAAGAAAAGTTTAATGAAAATGTTATTCTCTTGTTGTGAAAGTTAAGGAAGATTTGAAAGTATGTGATCATATACACCAAGTCTATTACAGAGTTACAAATTATATTTGGATGATGAAATTGATGAGGGATTTTGGTTAAGGTGCATGTTGGGTACATGGTTGAGACAAGTAGTTGATGAGTTGGCACATACATGAGGTGTATAGTTGATGATGTTGGTACATATTAATGAGTAGTTGACACATGATTGGTACATACTTGGTACATGGTTGGATGCACTTGTTTATGGTACATATTGATTACAGGTTGTTTGGTACAGGTTGGTGCATGGTTGATGCATTTGTTTATGGTACAGGTTGATGCATGGTTCAGGTTTATTGGTATAGGTTTACAATGGTATATCGCACAGTGATAGTGTGACAGTGGTTCCATCATTCTACTTCTACTTCAGGACGATTGGACGAGGCAAGGACAGGTGGTTGTATCCACCTTTCGGTTGTAGCCGGAGAACATAGGGGGTTGTAGCCTCCTTATGGTTGTAGCCAGAGAATAGTGGAGTTGGAGCTTCCTTCAGGTTGTAGCCTGAGAAACAAGGGGGTTGGAGCCTCCTTCTAGTTGTAGCTGGAAAACAAAGGAAGTTGGTGCTTCCAATGAATGTAATTCTTCAATACATATAAGAAAAAGAATTATTTGGTTTTCTCCCGCTTTGGTTTTCCACGTAAAACACCGATGTATTGTGTATGTGTATGATTGTTCATTGCTTATTTACTCTGCGGTTATTGGATGATAATGCTACATTGATATAACACTTGGATTATATGGTTAAAAAGGATTAAATTTCTCTATTATTGATTCACCCCCCCTCTCAGTAATCAAGCATCCTCCTACCAAGTATTGTTTGAATTTGGTCAATGCATGCATGATGACCAACATTTCCTTATCATATATCGGGTAGAGCCTTGTTGAACATTGTACGTCCTTCCTTATTTTTCATTATTCGGCACTTATATTTTTCCAAGTTTGTTTCCCTCCCATAAAATTTCATTTTCATTTCTCCTCTCCATGACCTATGCTTTATACCATGCTTTGTCATATTGTTATAATCGCGGGTTGGCAGACTTACAGACTCACAGTCTATCTTATTTTCTTCCTTGAACCTTGTTTCCAAAACTTAGTTTATTTTTTCACTCGCGGACTCACGGTTTCATTTTTTTGTATCTTTCCATTTTCACAAGTTCGTCCGACAAGTATCAATAATTAGCCATTTTTTATCCACGACGGACTCGCGGACTTGCAGTCTCTTTTGAATTCTTCCACTCTGACTCCCCACCATGACGCGTCCTTTTTCTTTCACAGTTCTTGATTCATATTAAATGCTAATTATACGAACTCAACTGCTAAATTGAATTTTCTAAAGGTCGTTATTAATGATGTTCATATCAAGGAAAATCACATTTATTTAAGGTTAATGATTTCATCAAGGACCTAACTTAAAGATTATTTCACTATTTTAAGCGGTATTACGAAGAAGTCTATCAACCTATTGAAGATGGTCGAAAGAAAACAACATTTATGTGGGGATACCTTGAATTTATTTGCTAGAGAAGATCACAATTACCATTGGTCGAGGTCATATTGGTATTATTCAATGTTACTA
This sequence comes from Picea engelmannii, assembly GCA_009831015.1. NCBI lineage: Eukaryota > Viridiplantae > Streptophyta > Pinopsida > Pinales > Pinaceae > Picea > Picea engelmannii. The sequence goes on from ML777570.1 coordinate 23,296, forward strand.
GATAAATATAATAATAAGGTTTGGACATCAGGAATAGTTCTCATTGGTTGTATCCCTAAATTTTTCGAGTGCAAATATATTCTCACCTAGTGTATTGATAAATTTGTCCAAAACAAAAGAACAATTCCACTACAAAGTGGATCCCCTATTTCATTGGCGTCATTAGTCTTCAAGAGAATGTTAAAATCACCAGAGAAAAAGTTAACATACAAACGAGAAGAAGGTAGAAATTTTCTTGAAGGGAAAAATAATGGAATTGAACTCCTGTAGGAATATTTACAAGACCCTATTGCAATGCTAGAAGACTTATCCAGAATCTAGGTTAGTTATTTAAAAGACCCTTATCGAGAAATTGTTTGGTTATTTACTATAGTTATAGGTCAAGATTCTACGACAACTATCCTCCGATTGGCCCTATATATTTTACGTTTTATAGTTCATGAGAATGACATCTTTGATTGGGTGAAAATCATATCGAATGAAATTTTCGCACGGTTAATGAATTTCGGAAGTGAGAAAAAGTTCTATATGGCATCTTATATGATATTTTCTATCACACACTGTCATATTTTTAAAGGTTTGAGTGTTGGAAAAAGGTTAAACTTGAAAGTTGACCCCGTGACTATGTGGTATCAAGCTCTCTAGAGACAGAAAGTTATCCATTATTTTTATGAATTTTACAATGATTTTGTGTCTAAATTTAAGAAATTACTCTTTGGAGAAGATACTTCCAGGCTTTCATTGGAAGCGTCAACATTTCTTAATACAAAGGGAATTTTGGAGAAAATGGATAATTACAACATCATTAGGATTTTTTGTTCTCGTGAAAAGCCTATATTTCTCCCTTATTATGTGTCGAACAAGTTATTATCATAGAGGTGGGGAGGAAGTATAAGTTTTGGTTTCTTGTTTTTTATGAAAAAAAAAGAAAAAAATAGTTTATTCCTCTGCCTTGGAAAGTTGGTGAAATTATCTTGAGAGGAATTTCCAAAATTGATGAATATTCCTCTTACTTTGATCAGTTTAATTTGAAATTTGCAAAAGAAATCAAAGGGTTTGACCCTAACCATATTTTTTATAATCACGTGATATTAGTTGGGATTAGCCCCACATTGATCAATACACTCATATTTGGAGAGGAAGAGGGTGATAGTCATGACCCTCATGTTCAAAGTGTTGATAAAAATTATGGTAATATAGAGACTATTGTGAGCACTACAAAACATCATTAGCAAATAGGGAAACCCTTAAATGAAAGAATTGCTTAGTTACCCGTTGTTTCTCACAAAATTGTTTTTCCTAAAATAAATTCTCAGACTGCAACAACCCAACAAAGAAAACCCTCAAGTAATAATTCAGGTGATTATGGAGAAAGAAATCCTCCTTGAGGAAGTTTAGAAAACCCCATAAAATAAAAGTGAAAAGGAAAATAGTGAATTCTCAACAAGAGGGAGAAGACAAAATGCACCTGAAAAATGATATTTTACTTGATGATATGGACTTAGATGTCGATATTGAAAATATCCAATTTTTGAATGAAGAAGAACGAGCCCAAGAAAATGTGCAGTTTGTTGCATTGATTGTTCAAGATGAAGTCTTCTCTGATGAAGAAACATTCTCTGTACAAAATGATTTTTTTGATAGGTCTTCAAAGACACTGATCTTTGAAAGAGCCTCGAATAATAAGAAGGGAAAGTCACGGTCCACGATTGATACTAAAAATTTGTTGCCATCAAAATTATCTTCAATTTATAAGGTCACAATGGATGCATTAGATGTTTCAATATTAATATGGAAGAGGAAAATATTAGGCTTAAGGAGAGAGCCAAAGAATTGGAAGCAACTCTCATGCCCCCACCTATATTGTCTACCCTATTTTCCATGATACAACCTGAAAGAATTCTTCAAGGAACTTCAAAGTCAAGTCTAAGAGTGAAAGGAATTTAAAGCTTAATCATTGCTACTTGACATTTTTTCGAAGAGAATATAAAGAAAAGAATGTCGCTTATTTTAGATTTATGGGACTTAGCAAAACGTTTTTCCTCTCTCGGGCTCAGAATTCAAAACACTAAAGAATACTTAAATTCATATTTGAAGAATGATGAAGGATTTCTCACAGATGGAGTTTCTATGTTTATAGCGAAAGTATCGGAAATGACAGATCATAGGAGAAAACAAGAATATTTTCCCTCCCAGAACCATCTGAAACAATTAAAGGCATGTTGGATTGAAAAGATTAATACATTAAAGGGGTTGTTAAATCAATTAAATTAATTGTCACGGAAAAAGACTGAGGCATACTCAAATATTATTGGTTTGGATATTGTGGGCACCACTGTTGAAGTTTCAGATCTAAACTTAATATTAAATTCAATGCTCATGACCAGATAGTGATTTGAAGAGCAAGTTGAAAATTTGAAGAAATCATCGGTCGAGAAATTTGATAGTACAATTGAGTATACTTATGATGATATTGATAGTTGGCTTGTTGAATACACAAATAAAAATGTGGACATTGAAACTATATTGCAAAAATTATCTATTGACCATAGAGAAATTGTAAATGAATTGTTAAATATCACAGTAATGCAAGAAGTGATTGTTTCCCCCTTAAGAGAATATAGTCAAGAATGGTTGAACAAGTCTATAATCAAGTTTTCTGAATTTCCAACGGAAGCATTTACAACCGTCCACTTCACTGCAACAAGCAAAGATATAAAAGGTGCATCAACAAGAAAATGAAGAGAGAGAGATTCCATCATTCTACATTGATTACATACCTTCTTCCTTATCAGAGTTCATCCAGTTGTATTTATTATTTTATTAGAAAAGTATAACCAAATTCCAATAGTTTCCTCTTTGTCTTCTTTCCAGATCATGTTGCTCGTGCTCTAATCCATGTTCTTCTCTTCATCCTATTTCTTGTAAATATTTGCATGTTCCACAGGAGCCCCAATCCCAATCTATTAATAGACAAATGCCTTTAAATTTCAAGTATTCTAACAAACATTATATTTTTTTAGAAATTCGAGAGAACTATGTCGGGATAAATTTTGATTGTATTTTATAAGTTTGAGTTCTGAGTATAAGATATTTGAATTCGATCTATCAAAATCTTCTTTTGATCTCAATAAGTAGTATTCTTTCAAATTTCTCTTATGTTATTGGACCATTTCCTTTTATTTTGAATGTGATCAGAATTTTTATTAAATTGTGATGGATGTGAGGATTTTATCATTTTTATGTTGTGTGGTATTTGAGGTTCCTGGTCCACTTCTCAGGAATTATCCATATATATATTTTATTTTTCAATAATTTGAATTTTCTTGAGCCATAAATATTTGGATCTGTCATTTGACATGATCCCATATTATTTTTTATATAAAATATTCAAAGAAGATCATAAGCCAAAGAGGAGTACCACCTCTCTAAAACGTAGGGGGATTCATATCCTCGTGAGGTTTTCATTTCAGTCCTAACATATTCAAACTTCAACATCTTTGGTGACCAAATTGGGGACGAATTAAAAAGTTGGTTCTAGACCAAAATTTTCTATGACTTTGCCTCAAATTGATAAGCCTCAATTAGAAAATTGGATTGGAAAACCAGATAAGTATTCTTCATCAATTATATAATCTTGCATTAACAACAACCCAAATTCAAGAAGAATAAGAAATATCTTAGAAGACTCTTGTTCAAGAATAAGAACAAGAAATCCCCAGAAGTCAAAGAAGAGACAAGAGACAAATTTGAAGAGCCTAAGCGCAAAATAGAAATTGAAACCGGACAAGTATAAAGGACCAATAACCGGAAGTAGAAGTAAGAATATGCAAGTTCTAGAAATTGAAGAATATTTGTTTGAAGAAAAGAAGAGATATTCAAAAATGGGTGATAGGGAAGAAAGACACGAAGAAAGACATGAAGAAAGAGATAGAATCCCAAGGAGATGGGTAAGAGATTCTCCTCTAAAACTCCAGAGAGAACAACATGAGCTCCCTATTATTCCAAAGGGGACATTGAAGACATTCTCAGGGATGGACTGATTGATCCAAAAATACATGTATATTTATTCTTAGATGTCTGTGATTTCCATCTTATCGAAGATGATGATGTAATGGTAAGACTATTTCTCTAAACATTGGTTGGTCAAGCTTATGAATGGTACACATCATTGTCTACAAGATCGTTTGGGTCATTTGATGATATTGAAACGATGTTTGTGAATATGTTTTCTCCTCTAGTTGTTTATCATACTCTTCTCATATATTTCACTCAAATTTGTTTGAGCAAAAATGAAATAATTTGATATTTTAACTTGAGATTCAATAAAACATTGAACAAAATCCCAGAAGAGAAAAGGAAAAAAGCTCAGGTAGTACTCCGTTGTTATAATAATGCCATGTTTTCCAATGTAAAGTTTGATATTAGAGCCTCTCAAATTGAAACCCTAAATGAAGCAATGGGAAAATCCACAGAGATGGAAGAAATCATGTTTGAAACAAGAGTTGACCCTGATATTATTCTTGGAAAAGTGCAAAGACAAATAGATAATTTGGCTATTTTTTATCAGGGGGCATTAAGATCAAATAAGAATGAGGATAAAAAAACACGCCATCTCTAAATTCAAGGATATGGAGGAGGTTTCTTCAAAGGGACCACCCCAAATATAAAAATTGACCCTGTTGCAGCATAAGAGACAAAGCAGAAGATGGAGATTGCGCAAATGAACAGAACTATCAAGAAAATGAAGAATAAAATAAGTAGACTCAAAAGAAATGAAAATTTCATGCTTGATCCAAGGATGCCAGTTCCAAAATAAATAATAAATCATGCTCAAGAACAGAGGACAAGAATCAAGAATACCAATGATCAACATAGACAGAGAATCTCAAGGGAACCTAATCCCAATGCAGTAATACTTGAAGAAGCTTATGATGAACAAGTTTTTGAGAACGAGGCTTACTATATTCAAGAATAAATTCTTGACTCTATAGATATGAATGGATGTGAGTCATCCATGTACATATTTGAAGAATATGAAGACAATAATATCTCGCAAGACAATGTTGTCCAAACACAGGCACAACCAAGTAAATTCAAACCAAAAGAAAATATTGAAAAAGACAAAGAATAAGTAAAAGAGAAGAATAAATCAAGTGAGCAACAAAGAATTGTAAATACTCCCCAGATGATGTATAATGTGGTCGATGATCTTAGTAAATTGAGAATCACTTTACCCTTTATGGAAGTGGTAAAAATTAGGCAGCAGAGAGAAAATATTCTCAAACTTTTAGATGAGCCAAACAAAAGAATGGAAGTTGTTATTACTAATCTGAGGCAGAATCAGACCATATCAGTTGTCAAGTTGAGAGGAAAAGTTCCTCCCTTTTATATTTTGATTGAAAACCATGATGTTGTACTTCAAAATTATTTGATACATTTCGAAGCAATGAATAATATCATGCCCCTCGAAGTAATGGAAGCACTCGGTATGAGTTGTACCAAATATTATGAAATAGAAAAAAGTATTTACACAATCGATTCCAAAAAGGTACTAGCCTATGGAGAGATCAAGGACTTTTATGCTTGGATTACTGTTTCCCCTCATATTATCACCATTTTCACTATCATAGTGGTTGATCTTCCTCCAACATATGGAGTATTCCTTATAAGATATTGGTATTCAATGATTAGTGGTTATATAATGAATGATGATAGTTGCATGATGTTGCCGAACAAAGATGGGACAATGTTGAAAGTTCCTCATGAGCCTAGAAAACCATTTCATTTAAAAAGAAAGAGAATGAAATGATACAATATTATGTAGACATGGGTATTGGAAATTATGATATACTTGATTTGGACCAGTCAAAAAGTTTGAAACAAGAATATAGTTCCTTTACTGGGTACTAGAGAATGGCATTTGATTGTGCATGCTCAATCTCAGGGAGAGGGGTTGGAATTGTAATTAAAAGTCCTGATAGAGTCATGTATCCACATGCTATCAGATTGGAATTTCCATGCACCAACAATGAAGCAGAGTATGAAGCATTAATTCAAGGGATAATTATAGTATTGGAAATGAACATTGAACACTTGATTATAACTTATGACTCTGAATTGGTTATAAATCAAGTCATTCAAAGATATAATATCAAGAAAGAAAAACTCAAGTTGTATGTCAAAAGAGTAAATGAATTGATGGAGGATTTATGTTCATTTAATATATCATTTATCCCCAGAGAGAAAAATCAAAAAGCAGATTCATTGGCACTTGTTGCTTCATTATCTAATCCTGAGGATATTCCAAGAAAAATTTCGTTTCAATTCAAAATAATTTTTAGACCTTCGGTGCTCAACAATCAAGAATACCTTCAGGTATTTGAAAATGATGAAGAATTGAATGATTTATTGGCCAATGAAAATGATTACAAGGAGAATGGTAATAGTGTTTCCCATGTTCCAAAAGATTGTGTAAAATCGGAATCTCTTTTTACAAGAGATGATCAAGCAAAGAATATCAAAGAAGTATCAGTTCGAAAGGTACAAGAAACAAAGAAAATAAATATTGGAACTGAAAGTTCCCCAAAATATGTGAATCTTGGGATTGATTGCACATCATAGGAGGTTGACCAATATACTACCTTATTCAAATAATTTTATGATGTATTTGCATGGAGTTACGATGATCTTAAGGCATATGACAAATCCATATTCCAACATACCATACCATTGAGAGAAGGGACAAATCCTTTTAAGCAGAAAATCAGAATGATGAATCCCAAATTGAAGCCATTGGTAAAAGTGGAGTTGGAGAAATTAAAAAATGTTGGAATTGTATATCCCATTAGAGATTCAGATTGGCTTTCAAATCCAGTAGTTGTGAGAAAAAATACTAGAGAAATTTGAATGTGTGTTGATTTCAAAGATTTGAATAAAGGAATCATCAAGGACAACTATCCTCTGCCTAACTTGGAATTCTTGCTTCAACAAGATATTGGATAAGCTTGTATGACCATGTTAGATGGTTTTTCAGGATACAATCAAGTATTGGTCATAGAGGAAGACATGCCTAAGACTGCCTTTATAACACCTTGGGATACATATGTTTATGCTCGCATTCCCTTTGGTTTAAAGACTGTTGGATATTTATGGTTGATTATCAAGATGATCTTACTATCCACTCCAAGACAAGGGAAGAACATATACATCATTTGAGGCAAGTTTTTGAAAAATGTAGATTATATGGGGTCTCTCTTAATCTGAAGAAGTGTTTGTTTGTTGTATTTGAAGTAAATTTGTTCAGACATATATTTAGTAAAGAAGGAATCTACAATTGATCCTAAAAGAATAAGATCCATTAATGAATTGAATCCTCCATCTTCAAAGAAAGGGGTGCAATCTCATTTTTTGGAAAGATAAACTTTGTGAGAATATTTGTCCTTGATTATGCAAGCATTGTCAAGCCAATCAATATATTGTTGAAAATAGATCATAGATTTGAATGTACTTAAGATATTCAGAATGCGTTTAACAATATTAAACAAGAAATCACCACAATGCATGTGCTTATCAGTCCATATTTTAAAAGAGATTTCATTTTATATTCTTTTTCTACAGAATGGGTCGTGGCTTCATTTATTACACAAAGAAATTCTAAAGGGGAAGAATTACCAATAAGATTCATGAGTAAAACCCTTCATGATTATGAGATAAAATATTCAAAATTGGAGAAGCAGACACTCTCTCTTATTAAGGCAGTAGCACATTTTCGAACTTATATTTTGAATTCCCATGTTATAGCATATGTTTTGTCTTCTCCAATGAAGATGATCCTAAATCAACAATTGAGAGAGGGAAAGTGGGATAATTAGTTGGATAAGATTCAAGAGTATGATATTGATATCAAACCTTTAAAGGTAGTTAAAGAACAAGGATTGTGCAAGCTCATTGTAGACAATGATGGATTGAATGGGGTGGTCTCAATTTCAGTTGGAAAACCTATGTTGAATTTTGAATGGTACAAATACATCATTTTTTTATCTAATATCTAGACAGTTCCCAATCAGTATGACTCCCAAGGAAAGAAGAGCTTTGAAAATGAAATCCAATCAATATGTATAATCGTAGAGATATTATTCAGAAGAAATTATGATGGTATGCTATTGAGGTGTATATATGAAATGAAGGCTCAAGAACTGATAGAGGAATTTCATGAAGGTATGTGTGGAGGACATTTTTCACCAACTACTATTGCCCACAAAATAATAAGAACCGGGGGTATTATTGGCCATCAATTTTTAAGGATTCATATGCAATGGTAAGGAAATGCCTTTCTTGTAAAAAATTCTCAGGAAATATGAAGAGGTCTGCAATGCCTTTGCAACCTATTCTGGTCAAAGAACCATTTGCACAATGGGGACTAGATGTCATTGGGCCAATAAACCTGAAATCAAGTAAAGGACATGTATACATTCTTATTTCCACAGATTATTTCACGAAATGGCAGGAAGCAGTGGCAATAAAAAAGGTTGATTCTGAAGAATTAATAAAGTTTCTTAAAGATAATATTTATCAAGGTTTGGGGTACCGGAAAAGTTCATCACTGATAATGGTTCAATCTTCATGGGATCAAATTTTACCAATTTTTGTGGGGAATATGGTATTATAATGGGGAAATCGTCAAATTACTATCCTCAAGGAAATGGACTTGTTGAATCAACAAACAAAACATTGATTCAAATTCTAAAGAAGACAATTGATCAAAATCAAAGAAACTGACATTTAAAATCAAAGAAACTTGCAAGAAGTATGACACCAAAGGATAGCACTGGAATATCCCCTTATGCGTTGGTCTATGGAAAAGAAGCGAAAATGTCGCTCAGTCTTGAATTGGATGCTTTGTATTACACAATAATATTGAAGATACAAAAGATACTCCTCCTCTGCAAAAGAGATTGAATCAGTTGTTAAAGCTAGAAGAATAGAGAGTTGAAGCATTAGAGAAAATATGTCAGAGACAACAAAATGTTAAGAAGTATTTTGATCAAAGTGCAACAATAAATAATTTTCAAAAAGGTGAACTAGTATTACTCTGGAACAAAGCAAAAGAAAAACCCTCAATGCATACAAAGTTTGAATCACTATGGATCGGGCCCTATCTCATTGAAAAGATTTAAAGTTTCAACTCGTACATGCTCAATAATATGAAGGGAAAAGTTTTAATGCTTCATGTCAATGGGAAACATTTGAAGAGTTTCTTTGCTTAATTTTTTCTTCTTTCTTGTATATAATTTGTTTCCTTTGTTTTGTATATTCTCACCTCCTGAACTCCATCGCCCAACTAATAATAGATTCTTGATAGCCTGCAGGGGGTTATCATCCCACAGTTGGAGCCAGTTGTTGAACCTCATGCATCCTTTCTTCTTTTTCACTATTCAACACTTATATTTTTCTAAGTTTGTTTCTCTCCCATAAAATTTCATTGTCATTTCTCCTCTCCATGACCTATGCTTTCTACCATACTTTTTCATTTTGTTATATTCACAGGTTGGTGGAATCACAGACTCACAATCTATCTTATTTTCTTCCTTGAAAGTTGTTTCCAACACTTTAGTTTATTTTTTCACTCACAGACTCTTGGTTTCATTTTTTTGTATCTTTCCATTTTCACAAGTTCGTCCGACAAGTATCAATACTTAGCCATTTTTTTATCCACACCGGACTCGCGGACTTGCAGTCTCTTTTGAATTATTCCACTTCGACTCCCCATCGTGATGTGTCCCTTTTCTTTCACAGTTCTCAAGTCATATTAAATGCTAATTCTACAAACTCAACTACTAAATTGAATTTCAAAAATGTTGTTATTAATGATGTTCCTATCAATGAAAATCACATTTATTTCAGGTTAATGCTTTCATCAAGGATCTAACTTAAATATTATTTCATTGTTCTAAGAGGCATTATGAAGAAGCCTATCAAGTTGTTGAAGATGGCCGAAAGAAAAAAACATTTATGTGGGGATACCTTGAATTTATTCACCAGAGAAGATCACAATTACCACTAGTTGAGGTCATATTGGTATTATTCAACGTTACTAGATAAAGACAATAATAAGGTTTGGACATCAGGAATAGCTCTCGTTGGTTGTGTCCTTGAAGTTTTCGAGTGCAAAGATATTGTCACCTGGTGTATTGATAAATTTGTCCAGAACAAAAGAACAATTTCACTACAAAGCGAATCCCCTGTTTCATGGGCACCTTCAGTCTTCAAGAAAATGTTAAAATTACCAGAGTTGAAATTAACATACAAAGGAGAAGAAGCTATAATTTTTCCTAAAGGGATAAATAATGGAATTGAACTCCTATGGGAATATTTACAAGACCCTACTGCAATGCCAGAAGACTTATCAAGAATCCAGGTTAGTTCTTTAAAAGACCCTTATTAAGAAATTGCTTGGTGATTTACTAGAGTTACAGGTCATGATTCTACGACAACTATCCCCCGAATGGCCCTATATATTTTACATTTTACAGTTCATGAGAATGTCATCTTAGATTTAATGGAAATCAAATCGAATGAAATTTCCGCACAGTTAATGAATTTCAGAAGTGAGAAAAAGTTTTATATGGCATCTTATCTGATATTTTCTATCACACACTATCATATTTTTAAAGGTTTAAGTGTTGGAAAAAGGGTAAACTTGAAAGTTGACCTCGTGACTATGTGGTATCAAGTTCTCTGGAGACAAAAAGTTATCCATTATTTTTATGACGTTTGCAATGGTTTTGTGTCTGAATTTAAGAAATTACTCTTTGGAGAAGATACTTCCAGGCTTTCATTGGAAGCATCAACCTTTCTGAATACAAAGGGAGTTTTGGAGAAAATAGATAATTACAACATCATTTGGATTTTTTGTTATCATGAAAAGCATGTATTTCTCCTTTATTATTTGTTGGACAAATTATTTATCATAGAGGTGGTGAGGCAGTATAAGTTCTAGTTTCATGTTTTTTATGAAAAAGGGAAAAAATAGTTTATTCCTCTGCCTTGGAAAGTTGGTGAAATTCTCTTGAGAGGAATTTCCAAAATTGATGAATATCCCTCTTACTTTGACTAGTTTAATGTGAAATTTGCAGAAGAAATCAAAGGGTTTGACCAGAACCAATTTTTTAATAATCACATGATATCAGTTGGGCTTAGCCCCACATTGATCAATACACACATATTTGAAGAAGAAGAGGGAAATAATCATGACCCTCTTGTTCAATGTGTTGATAAAAGTTCTGGTGACATAGAGACTATTGTGAGTGTTGGTAACATTTCTTGTCCGGGGCACAAGAGCATTCGGGTCAGTGAGTCGCATGAGGAGTGCCCGAGTGCAACGTGGAAAATCTCATCTCAGGCTCCCAAGCAAGCGAGCGGGCAAGATTATATCGTTGGTGGTCCAGATTCATCCATAGGAGCATATCAGCGGTTGGTGGAAAATCGTGGTTAGCGGAGTTGCGCCGAGATTAGCGCAAATGCATCGTGCCCATATTATATGCAGGGAAGGATAGCAGCCATCCATCCAAAGGACGCGTGGCGCGAGGTCTAGTCACGTCGACATTTCAGCAATCGCGAGTTCAAAGGGTGAAGGTTCTGTGTTGTCCTATATCTTGAAACCCTGAACCCCGAAGGCGCCGAAGGTTCCCAAAGTTGGGCCCACAGTATTACGGAGCAATCTAGGCCATCCATCCACAGGAGACACCTGGCGCATGATTAGGTTCCTCGTCGTTTTTCCCATCGTGATTTTAAGGCGCAAAGAGCAGCTCTATCATTTCCCGATGCGCGAGGTGCCGGGAGTGTCCAGGACCCGGGCCCACAACATCGTCGGGAGAGTTCAAAACCGTCAGATCTAGAGGGATGCATGGCACCAGATTAAGCCGTCTCGGTGTTTCGCTCATCGCAATTTCAAGAAACAAGGATCAGCCCCTTCCTATTCGCGAACATCGAAAGCTCCTTTGAGAGTAAACGCAAGGTCATAGCCCGTCGTCACATGGGAAAATAGAAAGAGCTATGCAAAAGGGGCCAGGGTTGTCGAGTCTAGTCGCCGAAAGGTTCATCACGTTCTCCAGGTTCCATTTGATCCGACCTCAAGCCTGGTTTTCGCTTGAAGTAAATGAAGGTAAGAAAGAGTGGTTGAAATCTCTCTTCATGCATTAAGTGCAAGATATGGAGAGCCTGGCCAGCGGTCTGCTCGAGAGGGTCCTGTGTACCATTTTTTCCAAAGAGGCCATGCCCAGTCCTCGATTATCCAGAGGAGGTCTACACATGCTAACTTGGCTCTTAATGGCTCAGCGACTCCCCTTACAGGAGCCATGCGCAGTTAAGATGGTGTCTGACGAAGGATATCTATCCAAATTCGGCTGAAAGGACACCAAGCCTTGGGTGACTGAGCACGCCGCTGTTAGGCAAATTTTCTCTGAGTATATAAACTCAGTCTTTGTATTTTGTAAAGTATTTATGGTAGAGCGAAGCTCCTGATTGTAAAGTTTTAGCAACACTCTAGTTCTCTGGTTATGCATCTGTATGCGATATTTTTGGTTTTATGACAGACAGTCTTTCTTACTCCATCTAATTTTCATCTTATGCTAAGAGAGTTCGTGAACGACTGATTCGTGCGAATTGTTGCAATCATGTTATGATAAAGGATTTATTGTTGCATTGTTGTATTCTCTGGTGTTTTGTGTTTGAATGTAAGAAGATATTGCGTTTAGATGCCTCCTCCTATAGTCTGTTAGAAACCTGATGTTTACGACAGACCTTTGCATCTCTCTGGTACAAGTCTTCCTCCTACTCACCCTTACTACAACTCACTGTCTGGAATTTAATCAAGACCTCACCTGCCCACGCATACCTGGCCTAGTTTTTGAGTTAGAACCACATCGTTTGAGTTAACTTCCATTCGATCACCCCATTAAACAAAACGTGACAATAAACTGATGGGTGTTGGGCTCTTCTCCTGCTGCAATCCAGGGGTGACTTCTGACGCTAACATTTCTGGCGCCGTTGTCGGGGACGAAGTTGAAGATTTTCCCTGGGCAGAACAACATTGAGCCTCTGATTTTGAAGGTGCATCAGACATTAGAGCCCTTCAAGATTGCTACTGTGCACCTGGCGACTCCATTGTGGCGACTCCAAGGTTTCCACATCACCATTTCAGTTGTGGCTACTGTTAACACACCTGAAAGCTGACCCTAAGGAGCTTTCTCGAGAAGGTTTCAGCAGCTACTTTCTCAGCCTGAGAAGCTTCCTGGGGTAACAACAACGTTAGGATCTGGCCTTTGATGGTGAACAAGGACCAAACACATTCAAAGCTGCGCATCTTTCACTTGGAAACTCCATGATTCAAGGATCGATTGGCGACTCCACTGGTTCGATATGGAGAAAATCCTTGCTCACAGGTTTTCTCCTTTTAATTTTTCTGCTATTCTTGGTTTTCCTAATGTTTTCCCCTCTCTGAATGAATGGGGCGATTATTTGCCCATATTTGGAAAGCATGAAGATGACAACCCTGCTCAGCACCTCAGTGAGTTTCATGAACTCATGCGTCAGTGGGAGATACATCATGAGGATGTATTATTGAAAATGTTCATGTTCTCATTAGCAAGGGATGCGCGTAAATGGTATCATTCTTTACCCC
>ML777570.1:51172-64031 GCA_009831015.1 Picea engelmannii
AACTCTTTCTCATCTTAAGAAATCCCTTCTTCTGATTCCATCTTCTCGCTGTGAGAAGCTCTCTTTCTCAATCCAATTAATGGATTCTCTGCAACAAGCTCGCCTTCACCACGATGTAGCTTTTCCCTGGTTAACATGCAAAACTCAAATCCAAACGTCAACTAGCTCTGATACCACTTGATCCGTAGGATCTTTTAATGACTTATGGTTGAGTTTAAATTTTGCATGCGTTAATTAACCATTTGAGAAACTTAGTGAAATAATGAGGAAAGAAGAGGAATTATGACATCCATATACACATATGCAGATCTGAAATGAAATAATAGACAACAAACCATAACACGCAGATTGATAACAGAGTTCGGCACAACTTTGCCTACGTCTCCGGGCCTTTGTCTCTGTGGGGTAGGCTTCTTTATTTCTGTTAAAAATCTCAAAAGTACATTGCTGCAATGCCAAATGGCTACAAGACTGATCTGGTCATGTTCATCCAGATCTCTAGAACCCTACAAAGAAAACGGCACGCAAAACGGATGTCCGAAGCTCCCAGAAATGACCCGACAACGTCTACTCCTCAATATCTTCCCTGCAACAAAATGGCTTTGGCTTGGCTTCCCTTCAGCATAACTCTGCTCTGACTGCTCTTGACTGTCCTCCATAGCCGCAAACAGGCCTAGTTTATATAGATTTGAAGTTGGTTGCTCATCTCCAACTTCCTCCTAAAATTTGGGCTCCAAAAATGCCCAATATCTCCCAAAAATGGAGAAAATCAACAAATATCAGGCATAATATTATTTGAAAATCCCAAACTTTGGTATAAAACCCAAAAATGGACAAAAATCGGGTGCAGCCCCCTTTTGACGCGCGCCCTGGTCATATGGGACGGCCCATGTGGCCGAGCGCTGTCACTATAGCGCTGGCCCCCTTCTGCACTCGGCTCCTGGTCTCTTAGCGTTTGTATAGGGCCACGGGCCTAACTATTGTAACCGCGCACATTTTATATAGGGTATCGATCCCGGGTAATATGGGACCACCCGAGGATCGGGGGCTAGACCCCTATCCATACATCCCCGCGCTCCCATGTCGGTTACTCCCGGTTACATGGTGTGGCTATATGGTGTGTGCCGAGAGCTAGGGCTAAGCCCCGACCCTTTCCCCCCGCCGCTTAAGCTTTGACTCAAACATAAATAAATTATGCGCCACATGGTTAAAAAAAACCATCGGTCGGGCGGGCGGTTAGCCAAGCCCTGCCAGTCCGTTACCCGGTCAATAGGTTGGGGGTTCGACCCCCATGCACTCCAACAAATTTTATATAAACCAACAAACCAATCACGGGGTGCCACGTGGCAGCCCTTGACTGGGCCACGTGGCACCTAACCAACCAACCACAAACTACCACGTGTCGATTGTTGATTAGCCCACGTGCTTTCCACATCATCTGCCATACTGCCATGTCACCTTGCCACGTCACTGCTCTGTCAGCTCTGCCGCGTCAGCTGCTGACGTCATTTGTGCCACGTGTCACCCTCATAGTGGTGACACGTGTCACCCCTGCATTGGTCCATCCGTACACCAAATCAGCATGCCACGCTCTGCCATGTGTTGTAACTCGAGGCTGCCACATGTCATCTCCAGAAGCTGCCACGTCAGCCTGTACGGACTGTACGGAATGTACAGTCATCCCCTTTTTTGCCTGTTTGACTTTTCGGACAGAACGCGATATCTTTCTCATATGGAGCCTGTTTGACGAAGTAAATATACCGCCGGAATCAGGAAGACGAGACAGACGCAATGGCGCAGGTTTCGTCGCATTCCAAGTACTTTCATTTTTTAGCATTTTTAAACCCTGTTAGGCTTCTGGATCCGATTTCGGATCAGCTAGGGCTAAAAAATCCATTAAAAATTGGCTTCCAATTTTCAAAGCCCAAAAACAAAGACAGATTTTGGAAGTGGAAGCAAAAACTGAAATCCCTTTATCAATCGATCGATGATGGATCCCTAAGTGAGATTCAATTGAAGGATTTGAAATATTTGGAGACAACTCGACACTCTTTCCTAAAGAATGAAGAGGAATCCTAGAGGCTCAAAAGCAGGGACTTATGGCTTTCTGCAAGAGACAATAACACAAAATATTTCCATCAATTTGCTAATTTAAGAAAGAACATTAATACCATTTGGGAAATCATAAATGAGGATGGATGTATGGTCAACTATTTTAAAGAAAAAGCATAAGCAAGGGCCATTTATTTTCAGTCTATTTTCAAAGCTCCTGATGGATGCCATATCCATTAAATTTTACATGTGGTATCTAAATTCCTGGCAATGATTGGATAGGAAATGAACAAGTCCTTAGAAGAGGAAGTCTCAGAATCATAAGTAAAAGCAACTATCTCCTCTATGCAAAGGGAAAAATCTCGGGGCTGGACAACTTTATGGTAGAATTCTTCCTGGGGTTTCATGATCTTCTGAAAGAAGACCTTCTCAGGATTGTGAAAGAATCACAAAGGACCGGTCAGATTTTGGGATCTCTGAACTCTACCTTTCTCTGTCTCATTCCTAAAAAGAAATATTGTTCTTCCTTTCGGTGTTTACATCCCATTTCTTGTTGTAATGTTGTGTATAAGATAATATCCAAGATAATTGTGTAAGGCTAAAGCCTCTTCTAAGCGAAATCATTGGAGATGAACAATTTGGGTTTCTGCACAACCTCCATATCCACAATGTCGTAGCCATGACACAAGAGGTTTTTCATTCGACCAAATCATCGAAGGAGAAATTAGATATTTTAAAGTTGAACCTTTCCAAGGCCTATGACAGAATTAGCTGGACCTTTCTACGCCTTGTCTTGATTCAGATTGGTATGTCTCTTCCAGTGATAAACTGGATAATAAGTTGCATTGATTCTGCATCCTTCGTAGTATTAATCAAAAACTCTCCATCCAATTTTTTTAGGGAATTGCAGGGACTACGACAAGGCTGCCCTCTTTCCTCTTTCCTCTTCCTCTTAGTAGTTGAAGATCTCAGTTGGCTGATTAAAGAAGCCAAAGAGGAAACAAGGTTAAGAGGTGTGCAGGTTTCAAATAGAGAATTCATTTCACACATTTTGTTTGTGGACGACATCTTCTACAATATTCAAGGATCCATTGGGGAACTGGTAGAACTCAATTCTGTGTTAGAGCTCTATTGAAAAGCCTTTGGAATGGAGACAAACTTCAAAAAATATTCCATCATTTTTCACAACTGGTCTGAGGGTGAATTACGTCAAGCATAGAGACTTGTGCCTGCCCCCAGAAGAAGGTTGGAAGAAGGTTTCAAATACCTGGGTTTTTTCTTAAAACCAAACAATTATCACATCCAAGATTGGGAGTGGATGGTGAAGAAAATTGAATCCCAGGTATCGATTTGGGTTAACATATTACTATCGTGAGGAGGAATATTAATGCTTCTCAAGTCATTCCTTGAGATTATTTTGGTTTACTGGTCTTCAATTGCAACAATCTCGAAAGGAATTTGCAATAAGATAAGTAGGACCAACCATCAATACCTATGGGTGGGACATAAACATTTGAAGGGCACTCATCTAGCCAAATGGTTTGTTATTGCAACACCCAAAATTATCAGAGGATGGGGGATTAAAAACATCCAAGTTTTTGCGCAAGCCTTGGCTGGGCGAAGCCTTTGGAGAATGATTCAAGCAAAATCTCTCTGGTGTAGAGTTATGCACTCAAAATATTTTCTTGGTTGCTCAACTGTGGACTAGATAAGAGAGTCGAGGAAGTCGATGAAAGGTTCAAATGTTCGGAAGGCCTTGGTCCAAGATTTTCCTCTGGTGGGAGAATGGGTGGCTTGGAAAATAGGTAACAAATGTTTAGTGCACCTGGGCAAAGACACCTAGATAAGAGCTCTAAACTCTTTCTGTCTATCCAATGGTATGATCTAGTCTCTCAGGAACCAAAATATTGTCTGGTTAGTGGCGTTAAGTCTCTCGATCCTACGCTCAGAGGAAGAGAGACATGGAATTCATCATAAACATTGAGATTAAGAGGCGAGGAAGCTTCAGAATGGATAATTTTTGTTTCTACTTCTCTCTAATTTCATTTCGCTCGATGAGGATTCCCTCGATTCCCTATGCTGGTCCAAAAACCCAAAGTCCATTGACTTCACCGTAAAACTAGGGTACAAGAATTGGATGGAAGCTTTGCATGGGGGGGTCTAAAATGGTGGTGGAGCTTAATCTGGAAGATTAACACTCCATTAAAAATAAAAATCACCTTTTGGCTAGCCCTTAATAACAAAGTGATCACCTGGGACAATGGTCTCAAGAGGGGTTGGTGTGGGCATGGTCGTTGTTCTTTATTCTTTTCAAATGAGAAATCAATCACTCATTTATTCACTTCCTACCCTTATATAGCTCATGCATGGAAAAGGATTTCAGGACAAGTTGAATCCACGAGTGGTTTGGACCAAATCCAATCTCGAAATTTGTTTCAAAGACTGGATTGTTGACCATGAAGTGTGTCTCTACTTGAGACTCCCTAGCCTAATGGTGTCCAACATTTGGTGGGCTTGGAATAACAACATATTCAATGAAAATCGCATTCCTCCAGAAGTGGTTTCTGATATCACATTGCAGATGGTAGAGGATCACAAGGCAAAGGTCAAATCCAAGGAGCCCCACCTCCCAATAATGCCAACTTTGAACTATGAAATCCCTTGAGGATTTTTCAACGATGCATGTCAAGGGCACCCCCTACATCTAGAGTCAGAGTGGTTCTCCATTTGAAGAAAAACCACTACATCCACATTTGTTATGCCCTAGGTAATGGCACAAATAACATAGCAAATTTCATAGCTTTGTGGACACTCCTCGAAACAACAGTAAAAAAAGACATAAAAAAACTTCAAGTGTTAGGAGACTCCAAGTTGGTCATCAAGTGGGCAAGACAAAAGGTAAATGTTCAGAATATTAGGCTGGAATCGTTGCTTCATGACATCAAGCTCTCTTTCCAATCCTTTGAATGGTTGTCTTTCAACCACATTCTTTGTGAACTCAATGAAAAAACAGACTCACTCTCAAAGGAAACTCTACAATTCCTTGTCAGGGCTTTCAATTATTATGAGGTCATAGAAGGGGAGGAGATTGAAGCCATGGATTTCCTCATGTAAGAACTAGGGTATGCATGGAGAAGGAAGAAATGACGGGAAATATGTTGTTTTTTTCTTTTGATCATGATCTTTTTCGTTCTTGTTGATTTTTTTTAACAATTTTTTCTATACTTGATAGACAAAGAAGCACGATTGTTCAGTGCTAAAGGTAGTATCATATGCAACCAATGGACTATAAAATGTATATTCATCCTCGAATATAATTTTTTTTTTAATAGTCATGTACCTGGAGAAAAGATGATGCTTAATGCTTTTCCATTTATTTTCCCAAATTGTTCTCCTTTATACCTACCATCAAATCTTACTTCTTAATCAATGTGCATGGTTTATTATTCAATATTTTTTAGAATGAAAAAAGAAAAATGGCACACTATCTACGTTTTTTATATATTTATATTAATTATAATTTTTAAAATTTTATATTCCAATAAATATCATTAGATTTAAAAATGTTTTAAAGCTTCAAATTTACAAATATTTACTCCCCTTCTTTTTAAAAAATATAAATCTATTACCAATTAAAAATAAAAAAAACAAATATAAATCAATTTTTAAATAAAACAATTATAATTATAATATCTATTTAAATCTAGGGTGGTAGGTGTGGGTAGAGTCTCCTTGATCCTAGAGGGAATATTGTTACTCATTATGCGTTGGGGATGGAGGAAGCTTCAAATAACATTGTCGAAGCCTATGCTTTACTCAAAAGTTTGAGCATCGCTAAGGATCAGAACATCGTCGAAATTGTTATATTAAGAGATTCAATGATGGTGGTCTGTGCGATCTTCAAAAAACCTCAATCTGGTAGCAACCTCTTCAATGGTATAATCTCTTGTATTATCACCCTAAGTGCAAGATTATTTGAGTTTAAAATTCACCATATAAAAATAGACTTGAACTCTCTTATTGATCAAAGGGCTAAAGAAGGTGCTAGGATGACAAACTTGGGGGAAATAATAGTGGATGGAGTAAAGGGGGTACATTATATTCCATAAAGCACTCAATCCCCTTTCGTTCTTAGTGCATACAGTGATCCAGGTGGATTTCGGTGTCCACCCACCTTTTTCAACTGGTTCTAAACAATTTTTTGGCAATTTTGGTAATTTACTATTTTTAGCAGTTTTTAAATTCCAGGGCCATTTTGAGGGCTTAAATGAAGGTTTTTCAGGATCGAGATTCTCAATGATAGCCAAAGGATCTTATTGAGCCCCAAAAATGAATCTCCTCGACGATACTTTTCCAATGATCTATCGTGCACCCCAAACGGAGATCATATGCCAAAGTTACACCCTCGGGAAGTTGATACACCAAACTACCCAAAATGGGGTCCACAAAATTGTTGACTTTTCATCTTCCGGGGTTAGGGTTTTGGATTTTCTTTATGATAAAAATGCCTTTGGAGCCTCATTGTAAAATCATCTTCTCACGGATGCGAGTAGCCATCACATCTCTTCTCAGAGATAAGTTGCCACCATTCTAGTGAGTCTTTCACTCTATATTTTACAGTCTTTGTACATTTTCGTTCATTAATAGAAAATTGTGTATTACTATATATATGTGTTTATGGTTGCATCTATGATACATTTATGTTATAATATTGGATATCCGAGATATCTCTATACATTTCTTTATTATATCTCCTCTCTCATTTCGTGCCGAAAATAATCTGGATCAGTGGTATCAGAGAAAGCTGCTCTTGATCTTTTTTTTCAGTGCATGTCCCCGACAAGGTCCGAGTATAGCAAGTTGGGTCTCGAGCTTGTCTCTCTTGAAAAAAATTGCTCTTGCACGCCCAAGAAACCCTCCATGGCAGAAGAAAAGAAAAATGATGGAGCAGACGATTCTATCAATCTGTTGCTTGAGCAAGCTCTCACGCGACAGCGAGACGAAATGATGGAGAATTTTTCCCACATCCTTCAACACCTGCCAATAGAAACATTCTCATCTTCATCAAACAACCACTTTGGAAGGATCTCTCCTCTCAAGGTACAGGTTAATTTTGATATTCCCGTATTTGAAGGTCAAATAAATGTGGATGCTCTAGACAAATGGTTAAATCTGCTAGAAGGTTATTTCTCTGTTCACCATTTTTCTGAAAGGGAAAAGATCAACTTCACACTCCTTAAAGCTATCCCCCATGTCAAACATTAGTGGGAAAATTACTGGGAGCAAAGTTCCACAGAAGAGTCTAGAATATATGGGGTCGATCCCACTTGGGATATTTTTGTGGACGCGGTAAAGGAACAATATTACCTTGTTGGAAACTATGAGGACCAGTATATGAGATGGACCACACTGCGACAAGAGAGGGGCCAAGCAGTTTCAGAGTTCACCAATACCTTCCATACCTTGCGCACCAAGTTGGGTACCAAAGACTCTGAATGACATTTGGTTCTGAAATATCGCGGGGCTCTACATAGATACATCCAAACTGAAATGGATTTTTTGGACATCTCATCACTTGGTGTTGCTTATCGATATGTTGTTAAAATCGAGCAGAAATTTAAGAACCAGAACAAACGGGAGTTCGGGTCTGCAAATATGCAACAACCAAAGTATGATAAAGACGACCCTAACAAACAGTCTTCTGAAAACCAGTCCAAGCCACATGAAAAGAAGGGTCATGGGAAGACGAAGAAGGACATCGTAAAATGGTGTGATTTCCACAAAATTCTCTGGCACAACACCGATGAATGTCGCTAAAAAAAGTCATTGGTGGCCGAAATCAAAGACAAGGAGCTGAACCCTGATTCAGAATATGATTCAGAAAATACTGACAGAAGACAGATCATCGACACAGACCCCATTGTTATTGTCGCGACTACAAAAATTCAACCAAAAGAACCAATAGATCCTAAAGAGGGGGAGCGCCTTTTTCTTTCACAAATGTGGGTGAAGGGGACCCCACTGCATTTTGTTGTTAATAGCGGAAGCCAGAAGAACCTCATCCTAGTAGAGGTCATCAAACAGTTGGGATTGTCGACAACACCACACCCACATCCATACAACATCGGGTGGCTTCACCAGGGATGAGATCTTCGTGTCAGCCAGCAATGTCGATTGTCATACGAAATCCAACCCTTCAAGGATGAGGTATTATGTGATGTTGCCCTACTGGATATCTGTGATGTTCTCTTGGGCCAACCATATATGTGGAAGCACCATGTTATCTATGACTCTCGACCCCTTAGTGTCATTGTTACTCTGGGGGGTCATCTCTACAGGATACCACAGGTGGTTCCGACTACTGTCCCACCTAAACAGTGCCGCAAGGTAGTATCTCATACTACAAAATTTAGCTTCTTCACAATCTGTTCAAAAAGTGAACAGAAGGATACTGCAACCACTACAGCCTTGGCCCAAGCACCTTTTATCCAACAGAAGCAGGTCGATAAGACTGCAACAAAGCGCAAAGATTCCTTCTGCACACAGACATCTCATGTAGCCAGACTGGTTAAAAAGGTCCAACCCTTCCATCCATAGGTTCGTGACAACCTTTAAAAAGTTAAGCAACACAACTTCTCCAACAAGGCAAGCAGCTCATCAAGATACAGATTCAACAAACTCGTTTCCCTCTCCCCGGGAACTCAACGCAATGGAGACCATTGCTTCCTAAGGAGGGAGGATTGATGCAGGTGGATATCGGTGACCACCCACCTTTTTTAACTGGCTATAAACAGTTTTCTGGAAATTTTGGTAATTTACTATTTTTAGCAGTTTTTAACTTTTGGGGCCATTTTAAGGGCCTAAATGAAGGTTTTTCAAAATTGAGCTTCTCAATGATAGTCAAAGGCTCTGATTGAGCCCCCAAAATGAATCTCCTCGACGATACCTTTCAAACGAGCTATCGTGCGGCCCAAACGGAGATCATATGCCAAAGTTACGCCCCCGGGAAGTTGATACACCAAAATACCCAAAACGGGGTCCACAAAAATGTTAGTTTTTCATCTTTCGGGGTTAGGGTTTTGGTTTTTCTTTATGATAAAAATGTCTTTGGAGCCTCATTGTAAAATCATCATCTCACAGATGCGAGTAACTGTCACATCTCTTCTCAGAGATAAGTTGCCACCATTCTAGCGAGTCTTTCACTCTGTATTTTACAAACTTTGTACATTTTCGCTCATTAATAGAAAATTGTGTATTACTGTATATTTGTGTTTATGGTTGCATCTTTTATACATTTCTATTATAATATTGGATATCTGAGATATCTTTGTACATTTCTTTATTATATCTCCTCTCTCATTTCATGCCGAAAATAATCCGGATCATACAGACATGTGGTATGGAAGTCTTTGGATTTTGTGTCCCCTCTCTTACACACTTGAGGATTAAATCCATTTGTGTGAGCATTCAATTGAATGTGTGGAAAACTGTCTTTTTAGACGGTGAAATGGATCGAGAATTAGATACTCTGTAGTCAAGGAGGGTCTTTGTTAGTGAATTCCTTGTTGTAGATGAATGTGTATATCTATCTACCCAAAGATGGAGTTTCAAGATTATTTGCGAGGAGTTATTGGTTGTTGTTTCATGCTCAAATATTGTTGGGTCTTCTTGCTTCGGCGAGAGATTTCTTTGGTGTCCTCATTCCATGGATGGTAGATTCAACTAATCCTTTCCAACCCTTCGCAATCTCTCATCTCCCAACCTTGGGTTTTGGTAAGCTTTATGGTTTATTTCACCTGAATTTCCCTCAATGTGGGCGTTCTCTTGAAATTTCTTGGGGCTATGAATTGGGTAATTTGGAGCATTGGAAATATCAGACATTTTTGTTGCATACCATAGACATGGAACCATCATAGAGTGACTTCAAAAAGGTTCTATGGTGCCACGAAGAAATCGCCCAAGCGAATAGCTTAGCCCTGCACCAGCTCTCCAACAAATTTGGGGACTTTGAGCAAGCATTAACCAATATGTTCATTACCAAAATTAGGTTTTTGAGCTTGCCCCGGTTGCTCTTAACCGAGGGATGGATGTCATGGATTCATAAATACAATAGCTAAAGTCTCATATCAATCCCCAGCCCTCGGCTTTTGCATCTTTTTTTTTCTTTTCTGGACGATATGTTGTCTCGAGAGGATGGCATTGACAATGGAATAGGTACCAACAATTGAGGCATCGCTCCCATGGAAACAGAGGAAGGGCATTTGCCTCCTCATAAAGCTCTCGAATTTCAAGATTCTGCTTCTTCTAAATACTGTATGCATTACAAAGTTCTGTGATATTTAGGGTGTTTTTACAAAGATGTAATCAACCCTAAATAACAAAGTAACAATTTGGGTAGACTTATATTTTCTGATGTTTTAGTACTAGAAATATTATTGGGAACCCATACCCATTTTTTTAACTTCTTTTTTACTATTGTTTGCTTAAGCACAACACTTAATATATATATCATTTACTTTCAGTTAAAAAAATATATCATTCACTTAATATATATATCATTCACTTTCAGTTAAAAAAATATCTATATAAATCTTTTTATAATATGATATCAAATTCTTCCTATTTTCAAGTGGTATTCCCCATTTTAGAATTTATATTCCAATAAATGTAATTAGATTTTAAAATGTTTTAAATCTTTAAATTTACAAATATTTATTCCCCTTCTTTAAAAAAAATATAAATCAGAGTAGTCTAAACGTTTTACTTTTGGCTCTTTTCTTCTTATTTATGCATTTAAAAATATAATTTAAACAAGAAAAAAATAAATTTTTACCCAAATTTGGTGAGGAATGATTGGATCTGCATATTTGAGTGGCTAAGTTTAGAGGTTTTTCAACATGCTTAATCCATTTATACATTCAGAAATGCAATTTAAATAACAAAAAATGGCAATTTTATCCAGATTTACATCATTCTATGGGTTAAAAAACTAAAAGATAAAACTTTTAACCAACCCCAATATAAATCTATTACCAATTTAAAAACAAATATAAATCAATTTTTAAATAAAATAATTATATTATAATATCTATATAAGATCTTCCTTGAATTGCTTGAACATTTTATTCCTCCATTTAAAAAATATCACAATTATCGGCTATTATTCCAAAAATATCCCCCAAGAAAGACGTCATTACACATGTAAATGATTTTGTGATCATTAAACCACCATCTCATGTTCCATTATACTTTTATGCCCCAACATACTCTAAATGAAGATATTTTTCACATACTACAAGTTAAAGAGATTTTTAATACGAAATTCAGCGAGTTGCACTGATGTTATAATGATACAGATTCTATGAACAGTTAGTGTAGAATATGAATCTTACACGTCTCAACTTCCAAAATGGGTAGAAATATGGTGCGGAATGACAACGATTGAAAATAATATCATCAATGCACTAGTAGTTTATGAATAATACATAAACATAATAAAAAGATTCCAGTTGTATCTTTCATACTTTAATTATTATATGAATTTGGCATTTATGAAGACATAAATAAAAAGATTCCATCTGTATCTTTCGTACTTTAATTTTTAAATGAATTTGGCATTTATGAAGAGTTATTTGATTTCTGTTTTGTACATATTCTAAAAAGATTCCATCCATTTTTTATACTCTAAATTATTATATGAATTTATTAGAATTTCAATTATTATATGAATTTGTTGGAATTGTGTAAATTTTATTTGATTGGCAAATCTTTATAAATTTTAATATTACATTAATATTGGATAAGTTGTATTTTCAACATTTTAATATATAATTTATGTTTTATAAAATTTCAAGATAGATTTTGATAATTTTAATATTACATTAATATTGGATAAGTTGTATTTTCAACATTTTAATATATAACTTATGTTTTATAAAATTTCAAGATAGATTTCGATAATGATATTTAAGATTTTTAGTATCTAAATAATATAAAAGTTTATATAAAATTTGAATGTAAAGTATGTATGTTCTTCATGCGTAAAGTTATGTTAATGGAGTAGTTATAAGGAAGTGGTGCTTCCTAATATATATATTGGTTAATTGGTTGGTGTGTGAATATGTTTATTGTTTGATTCTAAAAAAATCTCGTAAACAACATTCTCATTTTTTTTTCTAGAATATGTATATTTTGAAATTTGTTTATGACATAAATATTTTTTTATAAAAAAAATATCATATCGACACTGCAACAAAAATATTTATTGCCTGTCATTGTAAACACCACATACACATTGTAGCAACAAAGGTAACATCACAACAAATTCATTTATCGTAAATCCACCACTCCACTAATTATTTTTATGAAAAGCTCCTGTATCTAATTGATAAGATTTATGTGGTAAAGCATGTTTTCAGATCTAATTGATAAGATTTATGTGGTAAGGCATGTTTTCAGATGTGTTCAGAGAGACCATACACATTGAAGATTTATTCGCATCATCTAGAGGAAACTGGATATATTTTATCGCAACATCAATAAAAACTAGATTTAAGCGTCGACAATTCATTGACAATACTGTAATCTCTCCAAACACACCTAAAAACACTAGTGTCTAGTTTTTATTGATGTTGCAATAAAATATATCCAGTTTACTCTTGATGATGCAAATAAATCTTCAATGTGTATGAAGATTGTCACATTAAGTTTAAGTTTTAGGCCACTCATCCCTTGATTAAGGGGGGCGCTATTTCATGTTCCTCTCTATACAAGGGCTATAAAATGAACACAAATTTCTTTTAAAAAT
>ML777570.1:92962-106426 GCA_009831015.1 Picea engelmannii
TTTCTTAATTTTTAAAACCTTTGTATTTAGTGTATTATTAAATTGTTTTTGGCTTTGTTTAGCTGCTTTTCATTTTTTTTTTTAATAGTTTTATGTTTTTTTAAAAATTGAGTTATAAATTAAAAAAAAAATACACATTTTTTTAATATAAAAAAAGATTGTCAAAGTATTAAAAAAAAAAGAATACACATTTTTTAATTATTAAATTGTTAAAGTTACTGTTTCAATTAAATCTTAATTATCTTTAAAGGTATTAAATTGTCAAAGTCACTGTTTCAATTAAATTTTAATTTTAACTCAAAAAAAAAGGGGTACTTGTAGTATCATTTTTTGTTTTAAGGATTAAATTTAAAGTTTTAAGGTTTTTGTCAAAATTGTAATTTCAAACAAAGTTAGAATTTTAACCACCCAAAAAAAAGGGTATTATTGATAAAACCACTTTTTAATTCAAGAATAAAAATAACTATTCAATACTATCTCTAGAAAAACAATCTTTAGAATTCTCATTAAATTGATAACTTTGTTAATTCTATTTAAAAATTTCTCTAGTGAATATAGTCTATAATAAAGTAGAATGTTCTCATGTTCTTTCATGAATTGTGCCTATTTCTTTAGGAAATAATTTCACCCTATGGTCAACCTATAGGTATATAAAGGAATTTCAATACATTGGTGAGGACAGAATATCCGTTTTTTTTCACCAAAAGCCAATAAAATTTATTTGTGCCTTGATACACCCTTTCAATTATGTATTGTATGATTGGAACAATCTTCCCCCTCCCTGTGGCAATTGTAATGTGAGGAATCTTAAAAATATTTAGGTATTTTTTCATGTTATTGTTTGATTGGACTGTTGCTCTAACAGAAAGACTGGAGAGAAGAAGGCATAGTGAGTCCCGTTAAAAACCAAGCACATTGTGGATCCTGCTGGACATTCAGGTAGATGCCCAACTCCATTTTAATTCTTCTTTTAGATGCCCAACTCCATTTTAATTATTTTTTTTATAAATTAAGTTAATGATTGAGAAACAACCAAATTTTGTGATTCAATGAGAACTCTGGTAGACCAAAATCAAGTTGATAACTTGATTGAATATTGCAGCACTACTGGAGCACTAGAGGCTGCCTATACTCAGGCTACGGGAAAGACTGTTAGCCTGTCTGAACAACAGTTGGTTGACTGTGCCGGAGCATTTAACAACTTTGGTTGCAGTGGTGGTCTGCCATCCCAAGCATTTGAGTATATTAAATACAATGGAGGGCTTGACACTGAGGAAGCTTATCCTTACACAGCTAAAGATGGTGTTTGTAATTATGATGTAAACAATGTTGGTGTAAAGGTTGCTGATAGTGTCAACATCAGTTTGGTAACTCCTGTTTCCCTCATCATATTTGCCTTCTTTTCTGAGAATGTAGCTTTGCTTTACATTTTGTTCGAAACTTTCTATTTTGTTGATATATGCAACTATTTCAGTAAATACAATGGTGAAGTAAATGAATTTTATGCTGGACAAATGATGTACAGGGGGCAGAAGATGAACTCAAATCTGCTGTTGGTCTAGTTCGCCCCGTCAGTGTGGCATTCCAAGTTATTCAGGATTTCCGATTTTACAAGGAAGGAGTCTTCACCAGCACAACTTGTGGTCAAGGCCCAATGGTACGGGAAAATTAATATTAATTTTGTTTTTATTCGAAAAAACTATTCTAATAAAAAATATAGTTCTAGATTCGAATCTAGAGAAAACTGAATTCGTTGAAGCTGATTGGCCATTACTT
Source organism: Picea engelmannii (assembly GCA_009831015.1). Taxonomy (NCBI): domain Eukaryota; kingdom Viridiplantae; phylum Streptophyta; class Pinopsida; order Pinales; family Pinaceae; genus Picea; species Picea engelmannii. Next base: position 94,739 of record ML777570.1, read on the forward strand.
TTCTTTTATTGAAACACCCAAAGTATAGCAAAATAGGCAACGAATGATCAGTTTTTACCATGGTGGTTAAGTCTATAATCATTATGTGAAATCCTGGATCTAAGTGAAGGATGTCCCAGCAATTGTAGACTGTCTCTGCGTCCAAAACTTTCCAACTTTGTGCCTCGTGAGGCTTCCATGAAATGTTTGTGAGGCCACTGTCTGTGAAAGAATTAACGTGGGTGTGAACTTAATTTGCAGGATGTCAACCATGCTGTTTTGGCTGTTGGGTATGGTGTTAGTGAGGAGGGTCCTCACTGGATCATCAAGAATTCCTGGGGAAAGAGCTGGGGTGTTGAAGGATACTTCAAGATGGAGATGGGGAAGAATATGTGTGGTGAGTTATTTTATGTTTTTTTTTTAATATATTCTGTTCTTTTGTTCATGAATCTGCTTCTTAGAGGATTTGCGCACTAAAAGAAAATGTGATAACACAATTTTGGATTGCATCTCTTCAGGTGTTGCAACTTGTGCTTCGTACCCTGTTGTTTCTTAGAGCCTCGATTAGTAAATATCTACTGGTCAAGGTTTGAAAGCTTTGTCAAGTAGGATGTAAAAAGAAGAAAATGGACACTCGAGGTTATGAAGTAATGTGGAACAGATGCAATATCCAAATAGTGTATGGAAGTTTCAGTCTTTTAGAGTCACGACTGCTTTTGTAAATTTTATATCGACTGTTTAGTGGTTAGTCATCATATGGTTAGATCCGATAATGTTGAATGTTGCATAATGTATGTTGAAGACAATGCAAAGGATACATGTATTTGATTTGAACACTTTATTTTAGTTAAATTTAATATATTCTAACTGATGGAGACATATCTGTGAATCAGTCATCTTTTCTGTTTCCGTAGACATGATAGCACAGGTGAGTGAAACATTTTATGGTTTATGGTAGAAAAATTAGGTGTTGGTGAAACATTTTATGCTTTATGGCAGAAAAATTAGGTGTTCAGCTTTCTTTCCTATTAGTCAGGGTTTGAAAATTTGTAGGTGAATTCCATTCTTTAGAACATTTCTATATTTGAATTTTTTATTAATTGATAGATTTGTTATGATAGAAATAAATTGGAACGAAAGTTATAGATTTAGAACTCTAATAAAAAATGATCACCTGAAGTTTAAGGTTAAGAATATGTGTTTCCTCCTAAGAGGTCACAGATTTAAATTCAGAAGGGGTAGAGTATGTATACTATACTAAATTTTAGCAATTAAATCACTGCCCTTGTCCCACAAACAAAAGGTCTCATACACCAATTTGATGTATGGTTTGACTGTAAACTTAAAATTAGATTATTATTATTATTATTTCACAAAGATCTTCTTTATTGACTATGAAAAAATCAATCTTTTATTTAAAATTACTAAATATATTAGTCCAAAAAAAATTGATCATTACATTGTGAATACTCTAATATTTTCAAAACACACCTCTGAGTATAGGAACAGTTTCTTCATACTTAGAATCTTCCTCATGTATACATATAGAGAAGAACGCAAATCTCAAATAGTTATACTAAAAAGATAAAGTCTTACGTTTAATGTATACATATAGAGAAGAATGCAAATCTCAAATAGTTATACTAAAAAGATAGAGACTTACGTTTAATTGTATGCATGTTGACCAAGATTATGAGCCTTCCATGTTATGTGGTGGTTTAAGCCTACTGTTAGAAGACTTGAACCCTAGTAGGGTATTAATAGTGCCCTGTTTTTTCCAATCACGGAAACCCCATTAACAAAATAATCATTATTTTGGCTAAACGAACAACATATCCCAAACAATAAATCAAAAATCAATTCTAAAAGGTACCAATGTTGCTCAAGCTCAAATGTTTCATGCAACTCTGTCTCTCTAACAGCTATAATGTGTCTTCTACAACATTATTACCTTAATGATGTATTCTTCTATAAAATCATGCAACTATTGTTTCAGATCTTGACTTTGTTAATAAAACTGTTTCAAATATATGCGTCCCAAACTCCGTGTAGCAGGGCCATCTACAAAAGAGGTTTCGATCTCTTGAGAGTCCCACAGCAGGCACAGATTGACGAGTATCCCATTTCATAAAGCCTACCTTTATCTGCGTTTACCTTGACGGACAATTCATGAATTAGGGAACTTATGTGCAAGAGATTTCATTTCCTCTTGAATATATCCTTGCAACCATCTCGAGTTTGGGATTATCTTGCTATACAATCTAGCTTCGAAGGCTTGTTTCAGATCCCCCACGTATCTGTCCGGTAGGAGCTTGGCTGGTGAGATATTTATTAAAAGAAAATCACGGGAAATCTGGTGGAATTGCACTATGTTCATAATTGAGAGAATTTAATTGAAGTTCCCTACTTAGTGAATTAGGGATTAGGGGACTTGTGGTTATGTGTGCGCAAAGATAATTCATTTTCTCTATAATATGTAGTGTGAAAATAATTAGTTATGGTAATAATATAAATTTACATATTGTAAATGTTTGGTAGTTCTTATAATGGAGGCAGTTTGTAAACTAATGTAACCAAAGCAAGTTCTTTAATTGATGTAATGATCTAACCTATGTTGTATATATCCATGAAGCCCAAAGAGACATTTTGTAATGTTATAAGTCTATCTTGAATGAATAATAAAACATGTTACCCCACAATCTATACTTGTCCAAAGTCTAAAGGCAAGTACTCACCCCAATAGGGTACCTCTTTCTCTTTAGGAGGAGGGAAACCTCACTCCAAGGGAGATGTCTCACTCAACAGAAGAAGTCACCCGAGTAAAGTTTGAAGGGACAATGGAAAATGAAAATGGGTTTGTACCCGCCAACAATTATAATCAATGACTTCTCAAACAAATTGCATAAATATGATATTACGGTAGCAACAATGTATCTTGAAAGTTGCAAGTTATGATGACAAGAAAAGATACAAGAGTCTTGCAAACTTGATAATGCTTTGTCACTCACAATTTTCAAGATAAACACAAGTCAATAAATGACTTAAACACTGTCCAAACATTCATTACAACATTAATTAATGATGATGACAACAATGAAAACCACTTCAGAAAAGTACTATAACAAGTGAAATTAGCCATAAAGTACCTGCTTCTTAGAAATGTTTTAATATATTAGTTTTATGTAATCCAAAATGAAAGTTATAATAATTATGAAACTCTTAATCTATGATAAATATTAATTTAATAGTAACGTTGTTTCTAATTAATATAAATATTTATATAAATTAAAAATAAGTTATAATTTAAAGATGACTCATAGCCAATACAATATATTATTTCTATTTTTCTCTTAAGGTTGCAAAAGTTTTTGAAATTTCTATTTTTCTCTTAAAGTTGCATAAGTTTTTGAAATAAAAAATTAATTGAATATTTTCATATATACAAAAACAAATGATTTAAACCACAATGTCTACATGCATTTTAATGAAATTTCTCACCTTAAAAATAGAAATATTTAAATAAGAATTATAATTTAAAGATGAATCACCACCAATATAATATATTATTTCTATTTTTCTCTTAAAATACCAAAGTTTTTGAAATAAAAAATTAATTGAATATTAAGTGATACTTAATATTCCACATATCCCACATAATAACTAACTGCACTGTAAACTCATATTTATTGATTCATATTTTTCAAATTCTAATGTTAAATTTTAGAAATTTAAAAATGTATGAATTAATATAAAGTTAATGAAACATGGCTCAAGTGGAAAAAGCAGTATAAAAACTTTATTTACTCAATAAAAATATAAAAAGAAAATAAAAATAAAATGGACCTAGTAATGCTCAAAACCCAGTCACCTAAAATCTAAACCCAATCTGATCCCGTATTTGAATCGGTTTGTTCTTGAAAAGTTTCACACGAATCTCCTTTATTTCCGAGGTTTTCGAGGAATATCAGCATGCCTCGTGTTCCAACAACGGGTAACCCACAACATAATGGAACGTACAAACACTCTTCCCAATGACCACTGTCAGGGGTAAGCACGTCTCTTCCCAATTATTTATTTAATTTCCTTAAGTATTAACTATGACAAGTACTTTATTTAATTTCCTTACTTATTAACTATCACAAGTACCCATAGCAGAGATAGAATATGTGTCAATTTTAAGTATTTTTTTAATTTTTGTATTTTTTTATTAATATTTTTATTGTAAATGTCACGTTCAATCAAGGAAAATTAGTCACATCAATAGTTTCCACCAATCAAACATTATTAATAACGATTTTAAAAAATTGAAAATTATTTTTTTATTTTGCAAAAATTCAATTTAATACAAAATTTATTTGCAACTTTATAAAATTTTTTGAAATCTTAAGAAAATTGATTTATGTCAATCGACTTTGACTTGCAATCGATTGCTATATATCCTGCCGGAGGCAGGTATAATAAAGCAATAAGACACTACTTCAATATCCAATTATTATAGTTTGCTTAGTACAAATGCCCAATGGTTTTATGGATGATTTTAGGGTTGTTAGGGGCTGCAATAGTGGTTGTAACAACAACTATGACAATAGTAACAACTTTAGAAGTTGCACTTTAGAAAGGCAATTAAACACACACTTTAACACTTATTGATAGTACTTTGCCTTATACAAATTTTGGGATGACTTAGTACACTGATATAAGCTACAAAATGATGGTTGTAGCAGTGATTATGACAACAACAAATTAGCTGTTAGTATTTCTAGACTAGGTTATCAAGTTAGTAGAGTATGAAGTGAAAGAGTTTGAGTTGAGTCTTGTCAAGAAGTAAGAGAAAGATGACTAGTGCCTTTAAGGGTAATGGAGTCAAGGAGGGTGTCTTCTTCTAAGGCTACAAATTAATGATGATGCACAAAAGTCTAAGAGGGAAAAAGTGTAGGAGAAGTAGTAACTTAAGTCCTCCTAGACTTTGACCTCAAGAGACAAAATGCTAGGGTGTAGGCAAATCTAGGTCCTAGCGCCTTGCTCTCCTTATCCTTTTTATGGAGTAAAACTTATGCAACAATAACCAAGTACAAAACCCTTAAGATTACTAGCAATTTAGGGCTTTTAGGGTTTCACTAGTTACTAGATCAATTTAGTGAAAAACTTGGCAAATAAAAAAGTAAGAAAGTAGCAACTTATGTTTCTTACTTCAAACATTAAATACACCATGCAATTTCATAATCTTGTATGAGCAAATAAAACCATACAATAAACCATTCAATAGATGACAAAATGCAGATTTCACTTACTTGCACCAAGAATAATCATGAAAATACCATGCAAGATCACCACAAACTTCCAAAAATTAATCCAAGTTGCAAAAATAAGCCTTAGACAATAGTGGCGCCTCACAATTTTAGCCCAATAACCCTAATAGGGCGCAAATTTCAGACCTCTTGTCGCCAAGGACAAGTTGTTATGAAAATGAATGTCACTTTCTGCTTATTTATACAAAATTTAACCTAAAATTAATTTTAGTTCATAATTATTGGGCCGACTTGGCCATTTTTTTACACATTAAATATGGACAAAGCCAGATTTTGAGAAGAAATTTATGATATATACTAATGCCACATAGGAAGCAGTTTCTTCTATCCTCATGCAAAATGATGACCAAGGTAACGAAAAACCAATGGCTTACATGAGTCAAAGCTTTTTTGATTATGAGTTTAAATATTCTTTTATTGAAAAACATGCTTTCGCTCTTGTTAAAGCTGTTGAAAAATTTCGCCACTTCATCTTAGATAAGAATATGTTGGTAGAAGTCCCTTTACCCACTGTCAAGTTTTTTCTCTCACAGACTTATCTTTCAGGGAAGCTTGCACATTGGCCTGACAAGATCCAGGAGCATGATTTAACTATCGTGACTTCTACCACTATCAAAGGACGTGACTTATCCCTTCACTTAGCTCAGCATGCTGAAACTAGTGAAGAAATCGATGAACATGATAGTTCTCTATCAGCACTGTTCTACATTGATAATCAAATCCTTCCTGTGTCTGGACATCCTTGGCATAAGAATTTGGTTTACTATTTGCAAAATCAAAGATGTCCAGATAACTTAGACACTCATCAAAGAAGAAGGTTTCGTCTCGAATATGCTAGATATGTCATTATAGGAGACTTCTTGTTTAGAAGATTTGTTGATGGTATGTTGCTTCGCTACGTAAACAATGAGGAAGCACATAAACTGTTGCAAGAAACTCATGGTTCTTCAAATTATTTTATTCACACAGGAGGGCATTTTTCTGCTAAAACCACTGCTTTTAAGATTATTAGAAAAGAATACTACTGGCCTTCAATTTTTCATGATTCTCATGTTTTTTCGAGATCTTGTGACAAGTGCCAGAAATTTGGTGGGAAAGAACGCCTTTCAACCATGCCATTACAACCTGTCCTCCCAGACTTTCCTTTTTCGAAGTGGGGATTGGACTTTATTGGTCCTATTAATCCTCCATCTTCAACAGGACAAGTCTTTATCTTGACAACCACATACTATTTTACAAAATGGGTTGAAGTTGTCCTGCTTAAACATTCGACAGATGATCAGGTGATTTCTTTCCTTGAAAATAATATTTTTTCCAGATTTGGTCTTCCTTTGTAAATTATTACAGAAAATGGTCCCGCTTTTATTTATGCTAAGTTGATCCAATTTTTAGCTAAGTTGGGGGTTAAACACTTTACCTCATCAGCTTATTACCCCCAAGGAAATGGGTAGGCCAAGTCTACCAACAAGAATCTGGTGAGAATTGTCAAAAGGCTCATCGAAGATAAGCCTCATCAATGGCACAGTCTCCTCACTTACGCCCTTTGGGGACATCGAACTACCACCAAGGTGAGCACTGGTTGCACTCATTTCCAACTTGTTTATGGTCAAGAAGCCATTCTGCCTACTGAGTTGGAACTTTCTTCCTTAAGGTTAATGCTACAGGTTGAAGAATTAAATTCTTCTGATATTTCATAAAGGATGAATGCACTCCTGGCTTTAGAGGAGCAAAGGACGTTTGTCTTGGGTAATATAAAAAGAAGACAACAGACTGTTAAAAATTATTTCAACAAGAGTGTCAAAACTGTCAAATTTAAAATCAATGAGAAAGTATTGCTGTGGGATTCAACTCATGCTGATAGGGGAAGACATTCAAAGTTTCAAAAATTATGGTTGGGTCCTTTCAAGATCGCTTTTGTCCTGGGTGCAAATTCTTACATTCTAAAGGACTTACGAGAGCGATTGTTTTCCTACAGCACTAACGGTTCTTACTTAAAATGTTACATGGAACCAACTTGAAGAGTTAACGCTGTTTGGATTGTTCTGTATTTTAGTAGTTTTCAATTCTGCTTTCATTTTAGTAGTTTTTATTTTTGTCATTTCATTTTTGCTTTTACATTGTAGTTTTCATCTCTGTCATTTAATTTCTGCTCACTCCAATTTTCCTGTTTCATTTCAGTTATGACATTTCTTTCTTTTTGTTCTTTTGACTTCAATTTTTGTCAAAAATAAAACGTTGGATCAGTTTTTCCACAACGACACTTCTGCAAAGTATTGTTAATCAATAACAATCAAGCTTACACAATTGTTACGATATTCCCCCTTAAGGCATCATTGAATTTGTTATATGCTTTCATTGCTGTTTTATGAGATAGTTGGTTACATCCCGTTTTTGCTTTCCATTTCTTCATCCATTTTGAGATTGAAAAGAGCAAGTTTAGAAAAAAAATTCTCCTTGAAGTCAAGAGCAAGTTTTAGTTGAATGATTATGCTTACAGGGATAAACCCCCTCATACTTAACACTTCCCATGAGTTATTCCCAAATTCCCGATCATATTTCCATTAAGTCCGCTCACTTCCCCCTGTTGCATAATCATTCTGATTTATATCTTCTTGATCTGATGTTACTTGGTCTGCAAAACTAGACACTCTGAGTTCTTAATATGTTGGAAACATATTTCCCCGTGGAGTCGCCAGTTTGTTGACGATTAAATCGCAACGAGGAATTTCGCTCGCAAAGTATTGCTAAAGCCCTATTATTTAAACTATGCAAATAATATAATACTAGTAGGTGGGACCCCCTTGTAGACTGGAGGCTCAAAGATAGACATATCACACATTTTTCTGCTGATGTTTCGATGCTACTTACACAGTCCTACATGGTTGACAATACAATCTTGGTTTCGTTTTGACATAGTAATAGGTGGATGATGCATTTTATGGGATGTTTTTGCAATTCAAAGCATTATTTTTATGTTATGATGGGCATGTATTTACAGTTGCTATGATTTAAACATGTCACAAATCATCGTGATCGACTACCTGGCCACATATATACAATAAATATGTTAATGATAGCATAACCAAAACAAAGAAATAAAACTTATAAAAAAATCCAAAAGGGAAAGGATCTATGTTTGAGCTATGTTAAGGATTATATGCAAATGGAAAAGTAAAAGATGTTAGTGTTAGTCCTAACTATTATATGGTTGGTTAGTGGCTATGTGATTTCCATTTGATTTATTTTGGGTGCATATAACATTGCAATACATATGATATGGCATAGACTTTGGAAAAGGTTAATGTGTGATGTTTGGGTGGCGCATTGGGCAAGGAATATCATCGTAGATTTCAATTGTTTGGGCATTGAATATATGGTTAAATTATATGGTGAATGTTAGGCTTGTCTTGTACTTCGGAATTGAATAGGATAGGAGATGGAAGCGATGTGCAGTAAATGCACGTCACTCCATACTCTTCCATCGACAGTCACCCTAGTATTGTTCCTTGTTGCATTTCGGTTTGTTGGTGGTTAAGCTCTGCATTTCAGTCTCTTTGGAAGAAGAAAATCTTGGCCAGCTCGCCCTTTTAAGCTCTTTGTTATAGGTATGGTTCTTTTTCACCTGATCCATGAATTATGCTTTGTGTATGAACAAACAATGGCTCAGTAATGTTTGGTTTTGTGTGTTCCTGAGAATTTCAACGGTGTAAATATGTGATATTTCACTTTGTGATGACTGTAATTGTTTCAGATTGCAAGAAAAAAAATTGGGTTTTGTTTGAGTTGTGCATTCACTAGTTGCTCTATCAATTTATAATCTTGGTGGGTCTCTGTGGATAATAAGTGAATGTGGTATTATCACTCTGTGTATTATTGCCGGTTGTTCCCTCACAGTCATGAGTGTAACCTTATCCAGCCATTCGGTTGCTGTGTATTTTTCTTCATATCAGAGTCATGGTGGTGGGATCATTCTCATTGTCCTTTCACCAAAATACCCCAAGGTCCAGTCTTAGGGTGGCCATAACGTAAATGAATACTGTATGGTTGTGGGGTGATATAAGTTATACCTCGGCGTTATGCATCCTCATTGGTATTGCTCACCGGTTGTTCGACCCTTAAGAAAATGGACAGAGAGGTTATATCTTTGTGTGGTATTTGAATAACTGTCATTGTTCAATTAACTTCAGTGCAAGCTTGAAACACACTATGTGCGTTGGATTTTTCTACCCCAACTGTCATTGCTTTCCTTGGTGGCTAACTATGGGTTCCATGGCTCATACTAGGAGTAATAAGGAGACCTTGTGGCTTACTATCGTGTCTGTATCGAAAGGTATTTTACTTGTGGTTGATATGTCTCTGAGGACCTCCAGTTCTCTGTGCTATTGTTAAATGAGCACGCTCTTGATTGTCTCCTTGTATTGGTTTTCGACAAAGCCCAATTTTAATCTCCAACTGTTCTTGCTCCCTTCAGGCATCTTCTTGGTTGTCAAATATTAGTTTCTCAGTGGAGTGGTTATGGAGTTTTTTGTAGAGTCCCTATCCCGTCTTTTTATGATTAAATTGGTTGAAGAGTTACAATTGGGAACGAGAAATTATCTGCAGTCGAGGATTGTCTTCTTTTCATTATGATTCCACTCTCCGTGTTCTTACAACATGATCTTAATTGCAAATTGGAAACACCTATCATTTCGTCAGGCCTGATTAGGGTTATAGCTAATTATGGAATGGTGACTGTGTGTAATTGGTTATGTTCACTGTGCATATGTTATTGAATCATCACACATTTTATTAATGGTTATATCAACAGTTATAAGGCTCGGGTTTTATGTTGACTGTGGTTTCGTTGCAACACCTTGTTGATTGATACGATGAAGCATGTGTGTAATCAGGCTTGTTTTGGAAGTCTGTTCATATTGAAAAAGGGACCTGTGTACATTTTAAATTTGGCCCAATTGTGAATTGGTAGACAACGGATGTTATTTTTATAGTGATGCATTAAGGGATAGAGGTTGAACATATTGCTGTGTGTTTTTTTTAAGGAGGACAAAGAAATAAAATATCAATGTTTCTTAATAGGATTGTTGAAATGGAAGGTTGGTTTCGATTATGAGTATGATTGCACAAACTGTTCTGAATTGAGAAATTTTGGGAAATTTAAATGTTGGAACAACGAACAGTTTTGATACACAGTAATTGTTGGTATGGTGTTGGTATTTTTTCTGGGATTGATTTTAGTACAAACTTATGATTATTGATTACTTAATTTGTTTTATGAACAATATACGTCCTTCCATTCTCTCACTTTTCCACACATTACGAACCCCCTCACATTCCCAGATTCACTTTGCACGCCATGTTCTTAAAATTGAATTATAATTAAATGAAAACTTTGTATTATAGAAATTGAAGGATGACACAAAGATGAGTTGTAGTTGATATGTTTTTGTTATTACAACACAATTGATTGTTGATGATTTGTTGAGCAATAATAATGATCTACCCCCTTTCATTTTATCACTTTTTCGCTCAATACAACCCCTCATATATCCCATAACCCTTATTCACCCCCTGCTCATGACAAGTCTTAAACAATTTTTATGGATTGGATTGCATGAGTCTGATGTGTTGTTGAGCCAAACTTTGTTTCATATTTAAAGAGATGTGATGTATGGTTTGTTGAAGAAACTAGTTTCTAATAAACGCTGCATACATGAATGAGCTTCTTCAGCAGATGAATCCATGGTCAAAATAACAGGGGAAGAGGAAATTGGAAGAGGGGCCCTAGAAGGCCAAGGTTTTCGATACATTTTGATGCAGATCCACAAGAGTTGAACTAGCTTTTCCAAGATGGATTTTTCAACTGGATTGGACAAGGGGTAGTCCAACCTAGGCCAGAAAGGCCTCCCTTCCAACCCCAACATGTCCCTGGCATCCCAGTTCCCCCTCATGTCTCATTACAACCTAAAGTCTCGGAAAATGACGAATGGCAAGAGATTGTTCATCCATCAGTCTCCCAACATCGTGGCTGGCCCAATTTGGATCTACCTGCTCCTCCTCCACTAGTTAACCCAATTGTCCAATCTTCCCCTGCTCACTCACCTATACAGTCTTCCCATGCAAGCAAGAGGCTCAAAACTGAAGCCCATCATGCACCTGATAAAGGAAAAAATGTTGTTTCCCCCTCCTCTCCCTCAAGTGATTCCGTCAAATCCGTTTCATCCCGCATGCACTTGAGATGATTGCTCTCATGTTATCAGTGAGATCAAGCCTAAAAGCTCCACACAGCCTAAGGCTAATTCAGAGAAATCAAAGGGAGACAGTAGCAACAAAGGGAAAATTGCCTCCCAAAGTGGCAAATATGGTTTTTGAGTATATTTATTTATTGATTATTGAGAACAAT
>ML777570.1:107521-123241 GCA_009831015.1 Picea engelmannii
TACTAACCCTCAGGTTGTTCCTCTCATTGTTCCAACAACTATTGTTTTTCCTCCCATAGTTGTTCCGATGGAAATGCCCTGACAACCCGAGACTCCTTTGAGGCTACCCCAATCTCTTCATAACATTCATGCAGATTCCCCAAACAACGTCCTAAGTTCGATGGCGCTGGTACATTGAATGTCGAGGAACATATACAAAAATTCTATGACACATTATCACTTATGGACATAACAATTCTTGATGTCATCATTATAATTTTGTAAAAACCTTTGAGGGTGAAGCGACGAGATGGTATATCTTACTTCCCAATGATAGTATCCCATATTGGGACACTATGGTCCAAGAATTCAAAAAGCATTTCCAAGGGGTAGATGATGTGGCTTCTCTACTCAGGGATTTCACAACCATCTTCATCCATGAGGGGGAGAAAATTTGAAACTTTAATCAATGCTTTACCTCAACCTTGAATAGGTTTCCAACTGCTTCCCAACCATCTGGGAGCAATTTGTTCCATTACTACTTGACCGCTATTAATCCAAATGTAAAGTATATATTGAAGATAAATCAATACAAACTTTAGATGCGACCAAGGTTAGCGCCCTGGAAATTGAGAGAAACATGGAGGAATCTGGTATAATTCCCTCACCTTTAGCGCAACCCCGTTTTAACCAAAGGCCTAATGAGGTACCTCGAAACGAGGGTCCTCGGTATGAACCCCCACCTGCCCAAACTTCTAATATTGAAGAAAGGGAAAGTTCTAAAACGCTCAAGTTGTTACTGAACATGAACAACCAAATAGTTCCCTTAATCGAAAGGTGAATGGCTTATAGTTTACTACTCCTGCGAGGCCAAGGACTCATTTTCCTCCTACTCCTCCTCCTAGGAAACATGTTGTTGAATTGGATTGGTGTAATATCCCCCGGTAGTGCCCTAGTTATATTATGAATTTTAATCATGTTTATGAATTGTAATCATGTTTTATAGGCCGGTGAGACAAGTATTGATAAGTTGTTAGGATTATGTGTTTATTAGGCCGGAGAGCCTAAGTGTTAAAGGCCAGGAGCCTGCTTTTGTATATGTAATATGCAGAACATTAATAAAGATTAAACATCACTGCATGCAGACCGACCACAAAGAAAGAGTGATGGGGGACTAAGCTTCCACAGGGTGGGTAAGGGAAAAGGGGCTGAAAGGTTTGAAAGAGGGTCTAAGCTTAGGGGGCTTAAGTCCTTCAGAATAATATTTTATTATTATTCTAAAGCTAGGTGACAAAACATGTTTTTATCCTAAGTCTTGGGAGAGGCAAGCATGCAGCTCCAACGTGTGCAAAAGGGAGCACATGCATCTCCAGGAAGACAAGTGTCGACCTGGGTGCATGCGGTTAAAAGCTGAAGCGTCACCTAAGTTCGGGGTTCATCCTCCATTCTATCGTTGACTGTCTGAAACAATGAATTTTGTCTGATCTCTATATGCCTCACGTAGCTTTGAAACCCGAGGCCTGTGATGTTTTCTTGAGAGCCCGATACACCCTCTGTTTGAACCGTTGAGTCTGTGTTCGACCTCTGCATGGATTCCTTGTCATGCACCCTAAAAACCATCAACAAACCCGTGAATTGAGACATGTCACCTGTGTGTCTTGTGAGCCCAGCCTATCCACTCTTGCAGAGTTGAGTCTGTACTTGAACTGTCTTTGGGTTTCTACCTTCTGTGTTTCTTGAGTGGAATTGAACAATTGTTATCGTTGTTATCCTCACTTTGTGGGAATTGGGTTGACGCTGGTTGAAGAACTGGGTTGTCATGCCCGTGGTAGAAGAGGCAGGTTGTTAGGCCTGTGAGAAACTCTCTTCAAGTGAGAGAGTCTACTGGGAAGTGGTTTTCTCCCATAGAGATTCCATCACCAGCTATGAAGCTCTGAGAATTCCTGATCCGGCCTGTTGCTGAGACCCAGAGAGGGAGGTGAAGCACCGATGGACTATGCTTGTGAAGGTGTATACTCTCGGGTGGAATAGGCATGTGGGAAATGGGATTCCATGAGTAGTGGGCGTAAGAAGGCTCCTAGAGAGAATCCTTCTGGTTTCTCTGTGCAGTTTTCCTGTAACCTCAGCCTAGTCTAGGATTCCCTTGCCTTGGGTGGAGCTTAGTCCCAGCTCGGGGGTGACCCACTGCTGAGCGTGATGAACAACGAGGTCTAAGGATGGGAGGTTCATGGAAGTTTTGCACGTAGTTGGTGGAGTTACAACAGTTTCAAAGATAAGTATATGCATGTGTTTAATTTCAATTAAAATGCATGTCTATGATGCTTGCAATATTATCATGTATTCCGTTGCAATGATATTTACTGTTAATTCCATTAATTTTGTATGTTAGCAATAATTATATGTTTACTCTGTTAAGTCATTTAACTTCATTTAAATTCATACTATATAAGTGTTATTCCACGTAGTAGCGTTGCTCGACAATGGGGTTGATGGCTGGGGTCATTACAATATGGTATCAGAGCCCCAGGTTTCAACGCTGAGACTGGATGGGTCGGATAAGTGGTCTTTGGACCCAAGGTTTTGAGAGGAAATTGTGTCTGGAGGAATAATTTCGAACCTTAAAATATTTCTTAGTGCCAATGGGTTACTTGGCCGTGTTACAAAGCTCAGGAGGAGTAGCGTAGAATAAAACTGCAACTGGCATGGTGTTTGACCAGAGAGAGAGAGAGAGCTCAACACTTGGGGTGTTGAGAGCCATAGGATCTATTAGGGAAAAAGGAGATTCCTTTATGACCGTCAAATCCTGAGAAGGCACAAGAAGGTTATCCTGGAAGCCTTTTGGAGTTCGACAATTGGGAGAAGCGGGGTGCACTAAGACACAAACCTCTGAAACCCGAAACTTTGAAATCTCGAGAATATCTACACCGTAGATCTGGGAAAAAGAGCTTGACCATTGGATCAAGCAGAAGAGAAGATTGTAATTTCAAGAGTTTGACTATCCAGAGAAGTGAGATGTGCTGACTCACAAACTCCCGAAGCCCGAAATTATGAAGTCCCGAAGAGCCAAAGTAGTGGGTCATGCTGATGCCACTTGGATGGACGTGGACACATGGGACGTGTTCCACATGTCAGTGGGTTCTGAAGGAAAAAAGTAGATGCTGTGGGGTTGGATGACGTCGCCTGGGGTAACGTGGACCTTCTTAAGTACACCACGTGTCACCATCGTGGTTGGTGACGACTGTGTTGTGGGCCCGGAGGCTAGAAAGGTCGGAAGTTTGGAAGTCGGGAGTTGGAGAGGGAAGCGAGTGTGGAAGCTTCGAGGACCAAAGTCCCGAACCTCTGAAACCCGAAACTCCAAAGTCTCAAAGTTTCGAAGTCCTGGAGGCTTTGATGATAGGATTTTCCTTGTGTATGTCCACCATCAGATGTTAGGTATGGTGGACGGTTGATCTGCCTGCCTCGCTAGTTCGGTAATTCGAAACTCCGAATAACTGATGTGCTATGATTGGAGTTTTCTGAAAGCTGAAGTCCTGATTAGAGAACCTTGAGATCTAGCGCTTGGTCACAAACCTTGGAAGCGTGGGTTGGGGAACTGAGAGAAAAGGGCTACGACCTAAGTTTACTACATAGCCGGGTAGATCTCGGAAAATTCATGAAAACTGAACGTTTTCTTGAATCAAATTTGTTTATGAATTTTGTGGGAATTGTTAAGGAATAATGGCTTGACAAATTCTGGTTGACTGCACATTGTGTTTGCAGAAGTTTAACGAGTGACATAACCGAATAAAGTTGCCACTGAGTGCAAAGAAATGGGGGAAGCACAGAATGCTTCCAGTTCAGAGAATGAAGCAAAAGGAATGGATGTTCATTTGGGAGTTCAAGGGTCGAACTCCAATGGGCATGGAGAAGAGATAGATAAGGAAGGGCATATGATGAAAATCATTGAAATATTGCAGAAAGATGCCAAAAATCACCGAGAAAATAGCAAGAAGCTTATGAAAGCTAAGGACAAGCAGGGAAAATTCAACTTAAAGTTGATGAAGAGTCTGGAGAGAATAGAAAAAAAAGTTGGACAAGGAGAGAGACTCGAGCAAAATAGGAAGTCACCAAGCTTCTGAGGGAAGAATATCAAGGAGTGTTGGTAGACACCATCATCACTCCCAAGGTCACTCCAAGAGGAGGGCACACAATAGTTCAAGCCCATATCCTACCAGAAAGAACAAGAGATCTGGAGTGGATGAAATGAAGGGAGAAATGAACAAGATTAAGCCTCCTATGTTTGATGGAGAACATAAGGAGGAGGAAGATGTCGAGACATGGTTGCTTGGCATGAGGAAATATTTCCAACTACAAAATTATTCCTCTCATGCAGAAGGAAGAATTGCAATGTATCAACTGAAAGGAAAGACATCCGTGTGGTGGGATCAACTTGTGCAGGTACAACACATTAGAGAGAAAGATATCACTTGGAGATAATTCAAGAGGTGTTTCGAGAAGAAATACTTGACTAAAAGATATTATGATAGAAAGATGAAAGATTTCTTTGAAATCAAGCTGGGCAACATGACCATTGATGAATACGAGCGAAGATTTTTGGAATTGCTGAAGTATGTTCCATTCATCAAAGAAGAGACTGTCAAGATTAAGAGGTATTTGAGTGGATTTCCACCTTCCATCAGTGACAAGATCCAATATGATGACCCTAAGACTATGGAAGAAATGATAAGAAGAGCGAAGTGCTTATATGAGAAACAAAGAGAAAATCCTACTTTTCAAAAGGCTTGGGATGACAAGAAGAAATTCCAGATGGATCAGAGGAAGAAGGGAACTAAGCCACCCTTTTTCAGAAACAGTCCTGAAGGACAGTCATCGTTTAGAGAGTCGAGAATGGCTGACGTAGGGGAACAAAGGCCAAGGTAGATGCCCATTTAATGTTGGGGTTGTCAGGGGAACCACAAGTACAAAGATTGTCCCCATAAAAATGGAAAAGTGAGAGCTGTCCATAATGTTCAACAAGATGAAACAGTGGAGCACATGGGTAGTAGAATGCCAAGGATCTATACAACCCTGGACAACAAGCAAGTTGAATATCAGTCGCACATGATTGAAGTGAAAGGTATGATTAACAACCAACCATTTACTGTTTTAATTGATTAAGGGGCTAGCCAAAGTTATATAGATCCTAGAGTGGTTAAAAGTTTGCATTTGTTGAAAAGAAAACATGAAAAGTCTTGGTTAGTGCAGCTGGCTACAGGAACCAAGAGAAAAGTCACTGAGTTGGTTAAGTCATGTCCTGTGGACATGAATGGAATGAGCACAAAGGCTAAATTGAACATTCTTCCTTTAGGTTCTTATGACTGTCTAATTGGGATGGACTGGTTGGACCAACACCATGCCATATTGGATTGTCGTAAAAAGACATTCACTTTCCTGGATGAAGAAGGAAATCAGAAAACAGTCCAAAGAATTCCCAGAGTTGTTTCTATAAGAGAAATCTCAGCAATGCAGCTGAAGAAGTGCTACAGAAAAGGCTGTCAATTATTTGCAACCCACATGGAGGAAGCACCTAAGGATATGGTGTCGAATATTGGAGATCATGCGGTACTAAAAGAGTTTGAAGATGTATTTCAGGAGGTACCCAGACTACCCCCGAAGAGAGATATTGATTTCTCTATAAACTTGATGCCTGGAGCAACTCCAGTGTCAAAAGCTCCTTATAGAATGAGTACGCCAGAACTGAAAGAATTGTAATTGAAGCTTGAAGAGATTTTACAGAAGGGGTATATACGGCCAAGTATGTCACCTTGGGGTGCCCTGGTCCTGTTCGTGAAGAAGAAGGATGGGACGTTGAGATTGTGTATTGATTTTAGACAATTGAAAAAAGTAACTGTAAAGAACAAATATCCTCTGTCGAGGATTGATGATCTCTTCGATCAGTTGAAGGATGCGAAGATATTTTCGAAGATAGACCTCAGGTTAGGATATCACCAAGTAAGGATAAAGGATGAAGACATCAACAAGACCGCCTTTAGAACAAGGTATGGTCACTATGAATTCACAGTGGTTCCATTTGGGATGTCGAATGCACCCGCTATTTTTATGTGCCTGATGAATGGTGTATTGAGGGACTATCTAGACAAGTTTGTCATAGTCTTACTGGATGACATCATGGTGTATTCCAAGTCGGAGGAAGATCATGAACATCATTTGAGGATGGTGCTGCAAGTGCTAAGAGAGCACTAGCTATATGCCAAATTGAGCAAGTGCTTGTTTTATTAGGAGCGGATCCATTACTTGGGGCATATTATTTCGAAGGATGGGATAGTTGTAGATCTTGAGAAGATAAAGGCCATCAGAGAATGGTCAATGCCAAAGAATGCGATGGAATTTAGATCCTTTATGGGTCTAGATGGTTATTACAGAAGGTTTATCGCAGGGTTCTCGAGGATAGCTCACCCTATCACTTCCTTGCAAAGGAAGGAGAAGAATTTTCAGTGGACATAATATTGTGAGAGAAGCTTCTAGTAATTGAAGCAATTGTTAACTAGTGCTCCAATCGTAAGGATTGTAGATCCGAATGAAGATTTCGTGGTGTGCACTGATGCATGCAAAGAAGGGCTGGGAGGAGTCTTCAGTCAGAAGGGATTCATAATTTGTTATGAATCCAGAAAGTTGAAAGAGGATGAAAGGAACTATGCAACTCATGACTTGGAGTTGGAAACTATAGTACACGCTCTAAATAAATGGAGGCATTACCTCATGGGGAGGAGGTTCGAACTGAGAAAAGACCATAACGGTCTGAAGTATTTGTTTGATCAACCAAACTTGAATGCTAGACAGAGTAGGTGGTTGGATTTTCTTTGTGAATACGATTTTAATATCAAGCATATCAAAGGGAAGGAGAATAAAGTGTCTGATGCACTCAGCATGAGAGTACACAAATTTCATGCTACAACCATTAGCATGTACTGAACTGATATAAAGGGAAGAATTTCGGAGGCTGCAAATACAGATTTGCAGTACAGGGATTTGGTAGCAAAGCTACAACAAGGTGAGATGCCACAGAAAGTGGAAAATTATAAGACGAAAATGGATGGAATACTTATGTACACGAACAAAATTCATGTACCTAATGTCTAGGACCTGAAAAGTATGATTTTGCATGAAATGCATAATGTGCCTTATGCTGGGCACCCTGGATATTAGAAAACTGTGGAAGTAGTCAAGAGCCATTACTTTTGGCCAGGTATGAAGAAAGATATTGCAGAATACATTGCCAGATGTATGGAGTGCCATAAGGTTAAAGCTAAACACATGCACCCAACAGGATTGTTGCAGCCTTTACCCATTCCTGAGTGGAAATGGGAGTTAGTGACAATGGATTTCATCACAGGATTGCCCAGAACAGGCAAGCAACATGATTCAATCATGGTGGTAGTGGAAAATCTTATGAAAGATGCCCATTTTATTTCGTTAAAGACTAATCACAAGGCAACAGATGTTGTCGACATCTTTATGAAGGAAGTGGCACGATTGCAGGAAATTCCCAAGACAATTGTGTCTGACAGAGACCTGAATTTTACCTCAAATTTCTGGAAAGGGTTATTCAAGGGGTTCAGAATGAATCTGAACTTCAGTACAACCTATCTTCCTGAGTCGGATGGGCAGACAAAGTGGGTGAATTGAGTAATAGAAGACATACTAAGGATGTATGTGATGGACAAACCATCGAAATGGGAAGACTAACTACACTTGGTATAATTTGCCTACAATAATGGGTATCAAGCATAATTGAAAATGAGCCCATTTGAAGCACTTTATGGAAGAAAGTGCAATACTCCAGTAAGCTAGGATAATTCAGCTGACAGGGCAGTAATTGGGCCAGAGTTTCTCAAGGAAATGGAAGAACAAATGCTAAAAATTAAGCAGAATTCAAAGGCTGCCCAAGATAGGCAGAAACGTTATGTCGATAAGAACATAATCCATACAGGGTTTAAAGTGGGTGACCATGTTTTCCTGAAAGTAAAATCCAATAGAAGCTCCCTGAAGCTGGGAAACTGTTCCAAGTTGGCAGCCAGATTTTGTGGGCCATTTGAAATCCTAGAAAGGATTGGGTCAGTTGCATATATGCTTGCATTACCTGCATCCATGACTGTACATAATGTGTTTCATATTTCATTGCTTAAGAAATATATACCTGATGCTAATCATGTAATCGTTTGGAATGTGATTCAGGTGGAGCAAGAATGTGTCCTGCAAGTGCATCATGTGTGCATATTGGACCGAAAAAGAAAACAACTCTGGAATCGAGCAATAGGCCTTGTAAAGGTCCAATGGATCTGGTATGGTCCCGAGGATGTGACATGGGAGCATGAGGATGCTATGCGGGCATAATACCCGCATCTTTTTGAAGATTTTGAAAATTTTGCTGATGTTGTGTAAAGAGTTGCACCGAGGACAATGCGAAAATAAGGGGATGGGATTCTAATATCCCCTGGTAGTGCCTCAGTTATATTATGAATTGTAATCATGTTTATGAATTGTAATGATGTTTTGTAGGTTGGTGAGACGAGTATTGATAAGCCGGAAGGCTTATGTGTTTATTAGACCGGAGAGCCTAAGTGTTAAAGGCCAGGAGCCTGTTTTTGTATATGTAATATGCAAAACATTAATAAATATTAAACATTGCTATGTGCAGACCAACCATGAAGAAAGAGTGATGGGGGACTAAGCTTCCACAAGGTGGGTAAGAGAAAAGGGGCTGAAAGGTTGGAAATAGGGGCTAAGCTTAGGGGGCTTAAGTCCTTGAGAATAATATTTTATTATTATTCTAAAGCTAGGTGACAAAACATTTTTTTATCCTAAGTATTGGGAGAGGCAAACATGCAGCTCCAATGTGTGCAAAAGGGAACACATGCAGCTCCAGGAAGACAAGTGTCAACCTGGGCGCATGCGGTTAAAAGCTGAAGCGTCAACTGAGTTCGGGGTTCATCCTCCATTCTGTCATCGACTGCCTGAAACAATGAATTTCGTCTGATATCTGTATGCCTCACGCATCTTTGAAACCCGAGGCATGTGATGTTTTCTTGAGAGGCCGATACACCCTCTGTCTAAACTGTTGAGTTTGTGTTCGACCTCTGCATGGATTCCTTGTCACGCACCCTGAAAACTAGTGGCAAACCCGTGAATTGAGACGTATCACATGTGTGTCCTATGAGCCTAGCCTATCCGCTATTGCAAAGTCAAGTCTGTACCTGAAATGTCTTTGGGTTGCTTTCTTCTGTGTTTCCTGAGTGGAATTGACCAGTTGTTGTCGCTGTTATCCTCACTTTGTGGGAATTGGGTTGAAGCTGGTTGAAGAACCGGGTTGTCAGGACCATGGTAGAAGAGGAAAGTTCTTAGGCCTGTGAGCAACTCTCTCCAGGTGAGAGAGTCTGCTGGGAAGTGGTTTTCTCCCAGAGAGAGTCCATCACCAGCTACAGAGCTCTAAGAATTCCTGATCTGGCCTGTTTCTGAGACCCACAGCGGGAGGTGAAGCACCAATGGACTGTGCTTGTGAAGGTTTATACTCCCAGGTGGAATAGGCATGTGGGGAATGAGAGTCCGTGAGTAGTGGGCACAAGAAGGATCCTAGAGAAAATCCTTCTAATTGCTCTGTGCAGTTTTCCTGTAACCTCAGCCTAGTCTAGGATTCCCTTGCCTTGGGTGGAACTTAGTCCCAGCTCGTGGGTGGCCCACTATTGAGCGTGATGAGCAGCGAGGTCTAAGGCTGGGAGGTTCATGGAAGGTCTGCACGTAGTTGGTGGAGTTACAATAGTTTCAAATATAAGTATATGCATGTGTTTAATTTCAATTAAAATGCATGTCTATGATGCTTGCAATATTATCATGTATTCCGTTGCAATGATATTTACTGTTAATTCCATTAATTCTGTATGTTAACAATAATTATATGTTTACTCTGTTAAGTCATTTAACTTCATTTAAATGCATACTATATAAGTGTTATTCCGCGTAGTAGCGTTGACCGACAGTGGGGTTGATAGCCGGGGTCATTACTGTTGGACACACCTACCACACTTAGAGGGGGGGTGAATCAGTATGGGGATCTTTTTCCCAAAACTTCCCTCTTACACAAAACTCATTAGTTAGCATTCAACATTTTACTCATTACTCATTTCTTTCATTTATAACCAGTTAGATGTGAACACATATCAACAACATATATCAACAATATATCATCAACAAGTCATCACCACAAGGAACACAAAGAACACAATATGTATGTACAATTTTATTTTTATTACGAATTACAATCCTTGGGGTTTTTCAACAACAACTGAATAGAGTACAACTCTACAAGAGCACCAACTCTATAATGCAAGACTCAACTTACACCCTCATCACCAACTCAGATGAGGCAACAATCCTCAACAAATATCAATCTGCAATAGGTACGCGACCTGTCAGTAGTGCATCCCGCATGTGTATACGCTCTGGCTCACTACAACCCACGTATGTAGGAAACTAGTGTATACAACGACATGCACATACCTTCTGAGCTATTTAGGGTTTATCCTTCAAGATCAACTCAGATCCTCTGCAACCAATTTATCATTCTCTTTTGTCTCTCACTGTCGAAACTAACCACCAACCAGTCACAACACATCCAAGCTCTCCAATAGCTTACTCATGCTCCACAACCAATCAATATGAATGCTACTCAATCATGCATAATACTATAGCCATCATATCAGTACTGAATCATAAGAGTGTTGCTCACTCTATCAACCAACATAAACCATATCATAAAAACCATACCAAGAATGCCCTAAGCATTCACAACACAACAAGCAATAGTATCCATCAAGACAATAATGTAACCATACCAATGTCTTAGTGACATATATGATCCCATAGAATGCAGATCTCGAACCTGATTTAGTCTTCAACATCTTGTCTTCAACTTAAACACAAATCTCCATGATTTTATCCAATGTACGTGCCCTGTCCACATATAGCTCGCGTATGTACGTGCCTTGGCCCATTACAACCCGCGTACACCTCACAAACTAGGGTTTCTGAAGCTCCGATATTTTTGTTGTCAAGATCTTCGATATTGCCGAAACTTTGATGCGTTCATGAGATCCTCCTCATGCTCTCTTTCTCATAATAAATCTTCAATCATGCTCAAAAGATCCACACCAAAGATGCTCTCACAAGAAGCTCTCCATCAATACTCTAAAAGATAATCTCGCAAGAAGCTCTCCATTGATCCACAAAAGAAATTTTTTGCAAGAGTCCATAGCTATCTTATTTATACTTTCATCCTCTAGGTCACTTAACCCATTTTCCTTATTTTAGGGTTAACCACTTTCCATAAATAGAAAGTTCTCCAATACTTTATCATTTAAATATTCCTTCTTGATTTTGTCACCTTACTTTATTATTTAAATAATCCACCTTGAATTTGTCACTTTACTTTATCATTTAAATAATGATTTCTTCTTTTAGGTCACTTTGACTTGTTTGACCTTGGGGGCTTCAAGCCTTCATATGGGGGTCCTCCAACTTCGTAAGGCCATAACTCTCAAACCGTGAGGAGTTATGTGACATTCCACATACCACTGGAAATGGAATGACAAGCACTATCCATCTAGGATAGTTTCACCAACAAATTCATTGATCTTCATCTTATTATTCCACATACAAGAATGGGTCCTCCAACCATTCTTCTAGGATAACTCAATCCGCAAAGCGTCTTCTCGTGAGGGATTTCACCATAAGGGGACCACTTTGGAGTTCATCCGTTTGTGCACCTTATCAATCATGATAATCCAATAATTATTCATCTTTGCATCAATCCACCACTGCATCATATACATCAACTATGCATTATGTATCAATGACAACTCATTGATCCATCTTCATCATATCAATGAAAACTCATTGATCCATCTTTATCATATCAATGAAAACTCATTGATCCATCTTCATCTATGCATTCTCATAAAGGAAAATACATATTACATTAGATCAATCATCAATTAATCAATCCTTTGACATCAATCAATCACTTGACATCAATCAATCAAACCATTGGCATCAATGAATCACTTGACATCAATCAATCAAACCATTGGCATCAATGACAACATGATCCAACAGTTACAATTGGTGCCACTTTTTCCAAGACTTCCATGATCCTAAGTATTGTTACTCGTATACACATCACCTAGAGCTGTCTAAAACTGGCAAATCCCCTCTACCTCCAGTGAAAAACAAGCTTGCCTCCACTTCCCAAAATGACCAAGTTAACATGGAATATTTTGTTCCCTACGATGATGATCCACTTACCTTCAGAAGCTTTGCTATAGAAACTAGGAGTCAGTCCAATAAAACCACTCCGCAAGGGGTGGAAGGGACAAAAATTGATCCTAAGGACAATGAAAAAAGCAAAGTTCCCATGAATGGTAGATTACCTTATCCTCCAAGGAACAGGGTTTCGTGGACTCCTAACAAGGTAAATTTTCCTAATAATCCACCAACCTTCTTCCCAATAATGGTGCATTACAACGTCGTTGAAGATATAGCGAAGGTCCCCACCCACATGACGTTATTAGATGCTCTTAGAGCACCTTCTCAGTTTTAAAACCTTTCACGTGTTCTACAAGCACCTCCTACTCCACGAATAGCACAAAGAGTTCCTCTTTCCAAAGAGTCCTCTTCTCAACCTAAGGAGGCTATGATGTCATTGATTTAGACCATGGAGTTCCTCCTTTTTATGTCTCAGTTATTATTTTTGATTTTTTTCTCCATAATTGTGTCAATGACACAGGAGCGGGGCACAATGTCATGCCCCTTCAAGTCATGAGGAGATTGCGTCTTGAATGCACAGGCCCTAAAGATCTGCTAGCTTTGGATTTGAGGACTGTAGAAACCATTGGCTACATCAAGGGCTTATCCATTGCTTTCAACTAAGCTCTGGATGTGAGCATGCTCATAAACGTGATCGTAGAAGACATACTTGAAGCATACAACATGCTTTTAGGAAGGGAGTGGTCCACCAAAGTAAAAAAGGGTTTTTACTTCATGGAAGGAACCCACTTCACCTTTTCTCATAAAGGTGTCGAAGTTGTCATTAGGAGAGAACTGAAATACCGAGAGCAGGTTGTACATGCTTCCTACAACACGAAACATGTGTCTTTTCAAGACACAGGGATGGGTACGTATATTGTTTTATCTGAGGAAGATGCACATGTCTATCCTTTTGAGTTTGAAGAAATGATGTGGAGCATGGATTTTGACAGTGCTAAATCCAATCACAAATATGGGGTTGGGGTCCTTTTGTGTGATCCCAAGGGAAAGGAAATCCCTTTCTCTTTTCAATTAGAATTCCCAAACACTAATAATATTGATGAATATGAAGTGTTAGTTCAAGGCCTCCAAAATGTATTAGACTTATGAATTCTCCATTTGTTGGTAAGCGAGGATTCTGAGTTGGCTGTGAATCAAATAAGAGATAAATATGAAGTTCATAACCCTCACCTCAAACAATACCACCGAAAGGCTAAGGAACTTATTGAGAAGTTCTTATCTTTCAACATTCAAGCCATATCTAGGGCCGCAAACCACATAGCTGATACTTTGGACTTGGATGGTTCATGCTTCACGTCAGATTTCATAAGGTCTATCAAAGATATAAAAGTCCAAATTTTACATACACCTGCGTTACCCGATAACGATGACTCTTGGAAAGTTTTTGATCCTCACGAACAAATCTGTAGGTTCCTTCAAAACAAGGAGGAATTCAAAGATTTACATATCAACCATGAGTTGGAAGAGGAAATCGGGAACATAATCCAATTGAAGACAAATAAAATTCCCCCTAGTTTGTCTGTACTGGAATCCATGTTTGATTCCAATGATGCCACTTCCTCTACACCTAGTATTGATAGTGAAAATGTTAAAAAGGTGTAAGAAACCATCACTATAAACCTCGGAATTGACAAAGATACGAAACTGGTTTATATAGGGTCACAATGTTCTCCTTCTAAGATCGCTCAATTCACATAATTATTGATAGAGTTCAAGGATTTTTTTTCCTGGTCTTACAAGGATCTCAAGGTTTTTGATATGCAGGAAATAGTCCATGCGATACCCATAATCTCTGATTCAAAGCCTTATAGGCAGAGACATAGAAAGAACAATTTTTCTTTAGAACAAACAATTAAGGATAATTCTGACAAGATGGAAGCATCTGTGGTCATAAACCACGTCCGTTACTCACAATGGGTATCTAATTTGGTTCATGTTAGGAATAAAACTGGTGATATTCATTTGTGTGTCGACTTTCGACATTTGAATAGGGTGTCCCTAAAAGAAAACTATCCCATCCCACCCATGGAAGAGATCCTCCAACATGTCTTTGGGGCTCAAATGATGTCTCTTTTAGATGGTTTCTTAGGTTACAATCAGATATCCCTCAAGCCTTCTGATAGTCACAAAACCACCTTCACCACCCGTTGGGGCACATATGCATATAACAAGATGCCTTTTGGCTTGATTAATGTCAGGAACACCTTTCAATGTGCCATGGCCATTGCTTTCAAAGTCTTATTGGGTAACGTGATTGTTGTCTACTTCTATGACCTCACAATCTTTTCCAAAGAGCAAAGTAGTCATTTTGATCACCTTAGGCAGGTTATTCTTAGATGACGTAAGTTTGGCATATCTTTAAATCCTAAGAAGACCATTTTCGGTGTTATGGAGGGAAAAATTTTGGGTCACATCGTCTCTCGAGAAGGTGTCAAAGTTGTTCCTGAGAGAGTGGTAGCAATCAAAAAGTTTCCCTTACCTACTAATAAAAAATAAATGCAATATTTCTTTGGAAAATAAACTTTCTGAGACGCTTCATTCCTGATTTTTCTCAAGTTGTCAAACCTCTAAATCAGCTTATGAAGAAAGACACTCGATTCAAATGGGACCCCCCTACCCGTTGGGCTCTTGATTCTATTAAGAAAGCCATTACTTCTGCCCCTTTGTTAATTAGTCATAATCCCTCTAAGAACTTTGTCATGTACACTAATTCGTCATAGGAGACAATTTCTGCAATCTTCTTATTGCAAAAGGATCACGAGGAAAATATTAGGCCAATCGCCTTCGTAAGATAGAATTTGAAAACACACCAACTGAACTATTCTCCACTAGATAAACATGGTTATTATTTGTATAAAGCCTTGGAGAAATTTCGACATTACATCCAAGGCCACAAAGTTCAGGGTTTTGTGCCTACATCTCTCTTAGTCACTGCCTTGAATCAAACCAAAATGCATAGTAAGTGGTCCAAATGGATCATGCACATGCAAGAATATGACTTGGATGTTAAACCGACGAAAACCATAAGGGGGACATGGCTGGTTGAATTGCTAATCCAATCACACGCCTGGGTCATAGTTGAACCACCTCAAGTAGATGACTTGATTGCTTTTGAAGAATTGGTTAACGAAATTGAGTTAGCCTCACAACCATGGTATGGACCTATCGCGTATTTTCTGATCAATGGTGTTTTCCCACCAGACATGAATACTAAAGCTAGACGAACACTTCATTTACAGGTTGTCAGGTATGTTTTACAAAACCAAATCCTTTACCGAAGAAACCTTGATGGGGTTTTGTCACGATGCTTGACTCTTGACCAAGCCCAAATGTCACTTGAGCAATGCCATTCCTGGGTTTGTG
>ML777570.1:201921-220866 GCA_009831015.1 Picea engelmannii
GATCAAGTTCCTCTGCTCCTTCTTGTTCCTCCTCGGCCACGAAATTGTTTTGAAAAGGGGCCTGAATTTTCTGGTCGTCTCTGTCTCTTCCTCTTTCTCTCTGCATAGTCGGGGGAGTTATATTGTTTGGCCTCCTGAAACCTCCTTTGTTTTCGGCGTTCTGAGGGTCCTTGTATGCTTTCCTCCCTTCCACTTTCATCCTCTCCATCTCTACAAACAGAGACTTCACCATCTTGGTCAGTTCATCCACTTGCGGGTGGGGCACCGATGGGCCAGAAGTTGAGGCTTCATATCTCCCCTTTCTTCTGTCTGCATCAGCCTTGTTCCTCAGTCTATCAGCTGCTAATACATTGGATTCCACTTCTATGGCCGCAGCTTTCATTTGAGCTAAGGAGGTGGCTCTTCTTTCTCTCAGTAACAGACAGAAATCCGGGCCAAACGCACTGGCATAAGAAATCTTGGGCGAGGCTTCTGAAGGCTTTATTTCAGCAGGGATCTTGTTATACATATTATTGAATCTTTTGGAGAAGTCGGAGACGGACTCTCCTTCCATATTCTTCAGAGACCCGAACTCTGTCATGTAATACATGAAATCTTTCCTGTCGCTCCACTGCCTCAGAAAAGCATTATCCAGGGCTTCAATCCCAGCAATAGATCCTAGAGACAATCCTCTAAACCATTTCCTCACCTCGCCATCCAGGCTCTGGATGAAGACTCTCATCCAGACATATTCATTTTCAATGTTGAGATTGTCTGCGTAACTGTAGAAAGCATCCAGGTGCTCTTCCGCAGTTATGTCTCCCTCCCCAGTGAACTTGGGCATATACTTCAAGTAGTCTCCAGCAGGGAGAGGATTCATAGGATGGGGTAGGATTAAGGGAGCGTATCTGGCAGTGACTATGGCGTCCATTCTATTCAGAGGGGGATTAGCACTAGCCATAGGTATATTAGGTGGAGGATAACTTGGAGGAGAAGGAGTTCATGAAGGGGTTACTCGGAACGAGTCTCGAAGTGGAATGGGAAAAAGGAGGGGATTTAAGGAGAAGGCTAACGAGCTCAAGTCAACAGGTGATTCTCTTTGCATAGGAGTAGTAAAGATAGGAGTGGGGAGATCTTCTGTGGTCCCGGGTCTATGCCAAGGTACATTTTCAGGGGAGAGGGGAGTGACAAGGTATCGTCCCTCCGGTCCCAGACTAGGAGAGGAAAACTCAACAGGAACACTCCCGAAATTTAGGAAACAGGAAACTTCAGAAAATGGTCTGCTGGGAAGCTGAGGAGAAGAAAATGGAGTTTCTACAGAAAGAGATAGCGGATTACCTGGTTCAGCGGTGGAAGATTCTTCTTTAGGGGCCTTTCCCTTTCTAAAAATCACCTCTGTATCAGTTTCAGGTGTAGCTAGAGGTAGCTGTGGATGAGACCGCGTGTGTCTGCCTCTGAAAGCTGCAATTAATAGAGAAGGTTCTCCCCAGTGGAGTCGTCACAATGGAGTCGCCAGGTGCACAGTAGAAATCTTCAAAGGATCTGATACCCGATGCACCTTCAGAATCAGAGGCTCAATGTCGTTCAATCCCGGGGAAAATTTTCAACTTCGTCCCTGGCAACGATGCCAGAAATGTTAGCGTCAGAAGTCACTCCTGGATTGCTTGCAGGAGCAGAGCTCGACGCCCATCAGTTTTATGTCATGGTTTAATAAATGGGGTGATCAAATGGGTAAAGATTCAAGAAGATAAGACTTTGACTCAGGAAACTGGGCCTAGTATGTAGGAGGCAAGGGAGGTCTTGATCCAACTTCTGTCGGTAAGTGGATTAAAGGGTGGTAGATGGAGGACTTGTGAGAAAGATGAGCAAGACGCCTCGGGTGACAAGCCTTTGGAATATTGTGGAATAAATACTTAGAAACCAGGATCCTCTTGGTCCAGAGTTTCAAGAAGTTGATGGGTGACTCGACTGAATCCTTCAATTCCAAGTCATTTCAGTGCTGAGAACATCACAAGAGATTATTAGAAACAACGTGACTATTACAGTGATCCAACCTACATCATCCTATAACAGTCACAACTCGAATGGATCTTCCAATTACAAGTTGTTCTAACACAGTATACAAAGAGGTGGAAAAGAAACTGACATCCATAAAGTAAGAAATCTCAAATGCCTTATACATAAACCAGAGCGACCAGCGCTTCACAAAAACTTTACAGTCAGGAGCCTTGCTCAACCATCGATACCTCCAAAAATGAAAAAAATGAGTACATATACTTGGGCATATTTTCCCAACAGAGGCGCGCTCGCCCTTCAAGGCATACCGTCTCTTCAATCGATCTTCGAGCATAAGTCCCTCGTCAGACGTTTCCTTAACTTCGCATGGACTTTGCAGGGGAGGTAGCTGAAACACTAAAGGCCAAAATGGCGTGTGCAGACTTCTCTGTCTAATCGAGGACTTCAGCATGGCTTCTCTATTCTATTCAGTACATGGAACCCCTTCAAGCAGACCGCTTGCCAGACCCTCCATACCTCAAACTTAATGAACGAATGGAGGTTTCAACCACCTGATCACATCTTCATTTACTCCAAGTGAAAACCAGGATCGAGGTCGCATCAGATGGCACATGGAGATTACTATGATCCTTTCGGCGATCAGACCTGACACCTTTAGCCCCCTTACGCACAACTCCTTTCTTTCTTGATGACCACGGGCTGTGACCCTGTGCTTATTCCCAAGGTGCTTTTGGCGTTCGCGAATGGGAAGGAGCTATTCCTGCAATTTGAAATTGCGATGAGCGAAACGCCGAGACGACTCAATCTGGTGCCACACGTCCCTCTGAGATCTGACGATCCTGAACTCACCCGACGTTGCTGTGGGCCCGGGTCCGGGACTCTCCCGACATCTCGTGCCTCGGAATATAGCGGAGCTGCTCTTTGCGCCTTGGAGTCGCGATGGGCGAAACGCCGAGATGGCTCAGTTTTCCGTCATGTGTCCCTTTGGATGGACGGCTGAAAATGTTTCGCGATACCGCAGGCCCTGCTTTCGGCGCTATCGGGGTTCGGGGTTTTGCGATACAAAGTGATACGAAACTTTTACCCTTCGAACTTCCGATTTCTGAAAACCGACGTGGCCAGATCTTGTGCCACGCGTCCTTAGGATGAATGGACGAGGGGCCATTCGATATTTAAAAGGGATCCGCCCTCGTTTACAGACTCGCTTGAAGTGACTTAGTGCTAGGACCATGGGCTCGGCTCCAAAGGCGCTTTCGACATTTCGTCGATCGGCGATCTCAAATGCCACGAATGGGAGGCTCCTTGTTTCCCAAAACTCCGATCCCCGATACACCGACTGGAAGCCACCTGTCCCAATTGGATCGAACGACCCAGATTTGTCTTGAATTATTGGAGCTATCTCTTGCATTAACCCCGGGGCAACTTGGCATCCCCGAAATCCGGACGACCATTGATCAGCTTTATAGGTGGATCTCGGTGGCCGTCAGCAAAAATTTGCCCATTCGCTCGAATTGTAACTTACAAGAGGTTCCTCCGTGCTGCGCTTGGGCGCTTCCCGAGAAATCCTGTAGACCTGTGTACCTTTGTGCCCCGATACCAAAATTGTTGCTAACACCTTGGATTCCCTTCTTCGTCAAGACAGGTGAAAACATTTTTATAACAATATAAAACAACACGGTACTTTTCTATCCAATTCATACCAATCAAGCAGTCATAAGGCCCAAACTATATGGTGTTCAAATCTACCTTAGTATTAGTTCCATTCATGTTTATAGGAAATTCTTTAACAAGCTCATTAATTCTTCTCTTGGTTCTAGTATCTAGTTGAACTAACCAAGACTTTTCATGCTTACATTTCTTCAATTTAAATATTTCAACTAGAGTTGGATCTATATAGCTATAACTAGCTCCAGAATCAATCAAAATAACTATGGGTTGATTATCAATATTACCTTCCACTTCAATCATGTGGGATCGATACTCCACTTTTCTATTATCCAAGGTTGCATAGATCCTTGGTATGCTTTTACCCACACCCTCTAGTGTCTCCTCTTGCTTGATGCTATTCATAGTCTTCACCTTATCTACTCGGTGAGGAAAATATTTATACATCTGGTCACCTTCACATCCCCAACACTTTATGGGTTTTTGTATTGGCCTCTTTCCCAAAAACTCTGTCATTTTCTGATCATCTTGAGATGACTTCCCTTGCTGATATGCTTGAGATCTATTCCTTATGAAAGTTGGTTTGAATCATTTCTTCCTTTGATCCATCTTTCCTTTCTTCTTGTCATCCCAAGTCTTTTAGAAAGTTGTCCTTCCTCTGTTATGCTCATAAAATTACTTGAAATTTCTTATGGCTTCCTATAAATTCTTGGGTTCATCAAACTGAATTTTATCCTTGTAGAAGGATGGCAGTCGACTCAGGAACCTATGAATTTTTACCTTCTCATATCTGATGAAGCTCACATACACGATAAGTTCCCATAACTTTCTCTCGTATTCACCTATGGTCATGTTCTCAAGTTTGATTTTAAATAATTCTTGCATCTTCTTTTCATAATATTTCTCCGACAAGTACTATTTCTGAAAATATTTCTTGAACTGCTTCTCTTCTCATCAAGGTGTTTAACTTGCTTCATTCGATTCCACCACATAGATGAATTTCCTTGAAGGTGGTAGGTTGGAATACTGGCTTCTGCATTCAATGAGTAATTATTTAATTGGAAATATTTTTTCATTCCCAGCAACCATGCTTCTGCATATTCACCTCTCTTGTTTTCTCCATCAAATTATGGTGACTTGATTTTCCTCAGCTCCCCTTGCAAGCTATTTGACCCATGTATCCTTCTCTAATGCCTAATAGGAGACATACTTGGGCTACTTGCCGACCTAGAATTTTAATAATCTCTTCTATCCGTATGCCCCAGGGAATGATGATGTTGATTCTTGCTAACACTCCTTGACCGTTTAGATCCTTCACGACCATACCTCCTATCATGAGACTTAGACACTTCCACTTTATCGACACTAGCTTCTTGTCTTGTGCCCAAAAATTTGTTGACTTGATTCTGCAATATATTTAGGGTTTGTAGTATCTCATCTTGAGCTTACATGGTCCTTTCATTATCATCTCTATAACTATGCACTTCTTTTTGCAGGCTTCTCATAGTTAGAGGCTCCTTCCTTTCTCTTCTCCCATTAGATTCAATCTCAACATTACCATGCTGACATGAAGACCTATGATTTCTTCTCCATGGATGTAATACCCTTATGCATCATCCATATCTCTAGTTCTCATATATGAACTAAATTTTTCTTTTTTGTATCGCTAATTCTCCAAGAATGTGCATGCAATAATAGTTATTAGAATTAAGCATATTGAAAAATGTTTATTAATTAGATTACAAGTTATTCTTCACATCGATTTATGAATAATCCAATGTGACAAATCAAAATATGATGCCCTAAATATATTATCCTCTGAAATAACCCTCCAATGGATGTACCCATGCTTCATTCTGAGTTTTGAGCGAAAAGTTACAACATTCACATGCTGCAATTTCCACTTTCTCACTGCTACATAATTAATTTATTAATTTTTAAGAAAATTTTAGCACTTACTTCAAAATTCTTGGTGGACAAATGTCTTATCCGCCTCAAAATGTTTCCAATGCCTATTTTTTTTCTCAATTCTGAGTTCCTAGCTGGAAGTTATGGTTCAGAGAAGTTTTGACTGTTTTTTCCAATTTACCCATTTATGTTATAGGTGTCTTATTTTTCTTCCTGTGCATTTTCAGGTACCCATAACCCAAAACATACTCCATGGTTCTCTTCTATGGATCATACACTTTCCATATACTACTATGGTGCCTCAATTGGACTTCTAAGCAAGGATTTATTCCCTTTGGGAGTAAACTTGTCTTGAAATTTTACCTCAATTGTTTCAGCTCTAACTTTCTCATACGAGCTCCATTTTGTGCTTGGAATAGCTCGTTAGATAGTTGTCTCTGAGTTATTTTATTGAAACTATAGACATAGAGTGTAGCTTGGTATAATATGTTCCTGTGGGGTTTGACTGGATAAAAACGTCATTTAGGGCCTCAAAATTTCCCCATAAGTTCATGATATTCAAAAACCCAAAAAATATATTAAAAAAATGAATGTTTTACTATTATAGTCTCCCTTTAATATGCACCATCGATCTCAAAATCAAGAAAAATATGGACTGTTGATATGACTCTATCAGCCATCGACAATCGATATTCTCCTTTGGCCGCACACAAGAATTTTCCCAACCTGCCGACTCGACCACTGACCATCGGCTCATTCCCTTGACAATTGATTCACACATAATGCTAAATCTGTTGACCCGACCATCGACCATCGATCATTTCCATTGGAAAATGGAACGCCTCACTAATTTGTTTGACATCCGACCATCATCCCATTGGTCGTCGATCATCCCCATTGACTGTCGAAAACACTTCCTCAATTCGGTTGACCCGATCTCAACCATCAACCATCCATGTTGGCTAACGTGGAAACTGTTGATGTGGTATAATGCGTGGATGTCAACATGGTGTGACATGTCATATTAATGTGTCAACTTAGTTGTCGTGGAACAACATGTGGATGTTGACGTAACATGACATGTAGTTGTTGATGTGGCATGACACATCATCCCGAGGTATCAAATTGTTTGATGTAAAATGACACATGGATGATGATGTCATCATCCTCTTTTCCTTCATCGATGATTGACCACTTCTCTTGGAAGATTTTAAAAACACTCTACCAAATCAGTTGATGCATGTTCATCGACCATCGATGATTAGAGATTTGCCTTGATCAAATGATAACTCTCACCAATTTCTGTCTATCCCTAACCGTCGACGATCAGTGAATTTTGTTGGAGAACTCCGACACTTAGAATTTTTTTACCAAATTCCCGATGAATTCAGACCGTCGATATATCTATTCAAAATTATCTTGGTCATCGATCTATCAATCTTTGTCCAACTTTGTTGACGCATGATCATCAGTCATCGACCGTCGAAGATTTCTTTTGGACGCGTGAAAATTTTGTTGAAATCTATCGATCTCTGGTCATCAATTGTTAGCGATCAAAGGCTTCTTTTATCCTAATCCAACTCTTCACCAAACTCCCAAATTCGACCATCATCCATCGACGGATTCTGTTGATGAACTTCAACACTTATAAATTTCAGCTCAATTCTCCGACAAATCTGAATCGTCGATCTTCTCATTTTCCCAATTTCCAAAGTTGAATCTTGGTCATTGATCTACTCAACCTTTCAAATGGTTGAATCCTTATAAATTTTTGATGCAGGAGCATCACTCTCAAGCCAGCCATGTGCCAGCCAGCCAGCCAGCTCATCAAGCGCGCATTCAATGAGGAGGAGAGGCGCAACCCTCTCATATTCAAATTTTGAATTTGAATTGAGGACATTTAATATTGTAAGGTTGTTAGAGCCAAAAGGTCATGCCTATACGCAGGGTTTAGATGTAGATAGCCTTTAATGGTTGTAAGGCTACAATCTAGATCCAATCTGGACTAGACAACCCATTCAATGTAGAGTTAATGTAAATTGAATAAGGTCGGTGGATTGGAGGGAAGAGCTCGAAGAGACCCCTCATGTAAAAGATCGTTTTGGTCTTGTTTTGAGTTAGTCTCAGAGGGCATAGAGAATTTGAGTCAGTAGAGTAGAGAGAGAGAGCCGAGAATCTGTTACAGTCCGTGCTTAGAACACCTTGTAAACAGGCATTTTCATGTTAATACAAAGAGACAGTTTCTTGTATGATTTTGTGTGTGCTTATGTGTTGAATGGATGTCTATGTGTGTTCATTATATGCTGTGAATGTATGTTAGGTATGCATTTGTAGGGACAGATAGGTTCTGCTATCTAAGGAGTTGTTTGATTTCAGGTTTAGGGGATCTTTGAGGCTTCATGCCAAGAGGGCGTGATAGAACACTGCGGGTTCTGATAGCCAGTGCTTAGAGAGCACTTCCAATTCTGCGAAAGTTGGACAAAGACGTGCCAGGAGGGCATTCCACTCGAAGTCATTGACTCAAGGAGAAGACCTCAAGGTTACTGAACACCTTGAAGGCAAGACTGTGTAGAGGAAGACACAGTGGAAGACATGATCACTGCGGGATTCTGCAAGAACTCTGCCAGGTGGGAATTGAGTAAATGCACAGGTTGCATTGAGGGGAGACTCTGCCAGGAGAGAATTGAGTCAGTGTGTAGATAGAGAATAGAAGGAGATAACTCTTTTGAGTTCTGGAATAAAAGAAGAGTCCAAGGAAGGATCTTCATAGGGTTGTTGAATACCCTGCAGACTCAACAAGAAGTTGCTTGAGCAAGAGAGTGCCAGGAGGGCATCAGATTCTCCATCTGAGGGAGAAGGAAAAATGATAAATTCCTTAGAGGTCGAAGCTACAGGAAAAGATCAGAAGAGATAGGACCTTCGTGTGTGCAAAAACTCTGCAAGGAGCGCAGAAGTCGAAGAATCCTTTGAGGATCCAAGGAGAGAAGCTCAGGAGGGGTAGTGCTTTCATGCACAGAGCCATAGCTGCAAAAATCACAGAGGCCAGGGAACTCTTTAGAGATTTTAGAATCCAAAAATCTCAGGAGGGACATTGTCTTCAAGTGCGCAGGCGAGATCAAGGGTCGTAGAGCTCGCAAAAAATAATCAAAGGTATAGGCCTTTAGCATTTGGGAATTCTTCCAAGTTCAGGAAGAAAGCGCATGCTAAAAAGGAGAGCATAGCTGCCGTCGGATCAGGCTGAGGGGAAGATCTGGACCGTTGAAGTTTCCACGTCCAGGGAGCAGCGGGAGAGCGCACAAAGAAGGAGAGATCGTGAGCCATCAGATTGCCGACAGCCGTCGGATCTGGAAGAAGGTGCATGTGAGTTAAGCCCACATACGAGCAGAGCAGAGAAATTTGGGAAAGTCCCGACAGGGCAGGAATATCGGGATTTCAAATTTCGGGAGTTCGGGATTTCGAAGGTCTTGATGATGAGAGATCGGGGCACTTCACAGTGAAAGTCCCGAAACAACGAGAGAAATTTGAGCCGTCCATTTGGAAGGAGGACAAGTGTCGCAAGATCACCCATTTCATGGATTTAGACATCAGGAAACATGGAGGGGAGTCTTTCGACTTCATCAATGGCGAAGTCTCGAAAATGATCTGGACCGTCCCTTCGTAGGAGGACACGTGGCAGAGATCGGGGAGTCCATCGGGTTTTCGGATACCGGGGATTCGAGAAAACAGAGGAATTGTGCCACAGGGATCGTGGAGTCCCGAAATCCGAAAGAGGATCGGAAGCATTCAAGGAAAGGACACGTGGCAACGAGAGGGTACTTCGGTACTTCAAGTAACGGAAGTATCAGAAGTTAGCGAAGGCTTAGTGCAATGGGATTTGCGAAATTCTGAAATGCGAAGTCCCAAAAACGTTCAGAAGAGTATTGTCGGGAGCATTTCGGCATACCGAATATCGGGATTTTGGAAATCCTGAGGACGAGAGATCTGGGCTCTTAGGGAGGAAAATCCCGAAAATATCAGGGTCGTTGATCTGGGAGTGGATCACAGTCGTTGATCTCGGCTAGGAGAAAAAAAGTTGTATCGTCACTTCGGCATTTCGAACACCGGAAGTGTGAGAGAGCAGGGGCAGAGGAGACCTTGCATCGGGAAATCCCGAAACGCGAAAGTCCAAAAACATTTGGAGGAAGCCAACATTTCAGCATTTCGGGGTTCATATTTTCGGAAGACAAGAGGACAGAAAACCGAATTCTTTGCGTCGGGAAACCCGAAGGGTGACTACGGTCATATGGGTAGTGGTCACATGGACTAAGATCTGGCCCAGGGGGCTAATTACTATGAGCGCCATTTCGGCGTTTCGGTATTTTAGAGATCAGGAGATCGAAGAGTCAAGGACTCTCAACATCAGCACACAGGGAGTCCCGAAACTTGAAATTTCCATTTCGGGAAAAGGTCGCGGTCGTGTTGAGGTCGTGTGTAGGTGGAAGCTCGCGTCGGTTGCATGCTTGTGCAGGTGGAGTTTCACGAAGGACCTGTGGATCAAAGATTGAAGATTCCAACAGGGAATCAAAAGAGTCGCTTCAGCTCAGAAGAGGAATTTGAATGATCCTTAGACCGATAGGTTGCGCAAAACATGTTGAGGCAGGGGGGTTTGCGTCAATTTTTAAATTTATCACAACTAATTTAGGCCGTTGATCTCGAGATCAAACACGATCTTGGTCATCAATTCCCTAAAATTTGTCTAGTGCTACAACAACCATTAAAAATTGAATTTTGACCTTTCCAAGCCGAATTCAACTCTGCAACCTGTAGATTTACTCCATTGAACCTCTCTTAGACTATCTTGAGTCATTTAGACTCGAATTTTTCCTCCGAAAATGGGGATCTTTCTCTCATATTTCTGTTTTTCCCAAAATTTGCACAGACTAGAGTCTATAATAACGAATTTCACCAATTCGCTTTGGTTCTTGGCCCATACAGGTCTAGTGTTGAACCAGTGACTTTGATACCACTCTATAACGTATCCAACACCCAATTGGGTCACGTCACTGCTAAAACGACCCAATAAAAATTTATGATACTAAATCAAATGTGAAAAATAACACATAGCATGATATTCAAGTTCATTCAGTTGTCCATACTCAATAAAAACGTAAATATAATTACTCTTAATGTGCTCAACAACAACTAAATACATACAATAACATTCAACTACATAAATAGGAATTTAAATGCGTCATTATGCTCATAGCAAACAATAATAACCAAATATATTTCAAAGTAAATTGCACAACAACTATATCAGTGTTATACATGCATAAACACAACAAATAACAACACTTATCTTATAAAATGTGAAATCCATTATAGAGGACGTATGTTCCTCCCATCCATAGTCTTGTTGTCTCAGTTCTCAACAACAAGACACCCTCGATCTAGGGCCATGAATCCACAAGAGATGGTGGTCCCTAAGGCTGTCTATTGTTCCCCTCTCAACAATCAATTCTCACAGCTAATTCCAGTCCACCAACTCTCTTTCCCCTCGACCTGCACAACCCAAGGTATGGAATCCTATGTCACTTCTCACAATGACTCGTGCCTTTCCACTCCCCTCCAGGTCTTCTAGCACAAGTTGGACATAAAATCTACTTGTTGGGACCTCAAGAATTCTATAGTTGCAACACGAATTCTCCCAACAAAAAAACACATATTTCTTTGGATGAATTTATAGCAACACTTCACTCCTAGGCACACAACCTCTTTCTCCACGAGACATCTCCAAAAAACAACCAAACATGCCCACAACAATTGTCTTCGATATTCAACACTCAAAACTCCATTGTTGGGTAGAAAACTCCATGTAAAAACAATTCTTTGCAAAAACATGAATGCATAATTCTGGTCTTCTACCCATACAAATTCCCCTTCTTTCTCTTGCTTGATTGGCTTGCACTCTTCCCAAGATGATTGTACTCAGTCCTCATGCTCTCAATAACTATGGGATGTGACTGTCACACCCACCCTCTTACATGAATTCAATGATTGGGCTTTAGAACACTCAACAACTAATAGAAGATTCATGGTAAAGATAATTTAGAAGGTAATAAGAAATGGGTTTTGGTTTAATAGACATGGGTAAATTCTCCCCCTTGGACCCCTTCCCTCTCTTGTGGATACTTAGCCCCCAAATCTTCGTCTATGTCCATTTGTAGCTGGCGATACATTTTATTCATTATATTCAATTTAATTTTTTACATATTACATTTCTTTGGCTCTCAGCCACATACTACATAAAATAGACATCACTTGGCTCTCACTTGGCTTTCGTCTATGTACTACATTTGCAATATACATCACTAGTTTGGGGTTTGAAAATGGGGATGTTACATTGATTTAACAATTCAATGGTTAAATAAATATATTTTATTTATATTAAGGTTAATAGCTTGGGCATCCAACTTCATTGGCTTCATTTTCACACTTGAAGGGGTTAGTTGGACTTGGTTGAGGCTTTTTAGTGGTGAGCCCCCCTTCCTGGACATAATATTTTCCAAGGAATACAATATTTTATTTGTTTCTTGGAGAGGTTGGCACACTTCTCTAGGGTGCTCTCTTGGGTTGTTTGGACATATTTATGACATGGAATGTGGAAGAGTATCGTATTGATGAGTTCTAACTACCTTGACACATTTTCCTAGGGCACACTTCATTTGAGAGTATTTTATTATTTTTGGGTGGTTGAGATAGTTACATGGAAATACACATCTCTCCTAGGTTCTCTCTAATCTTTATGGTCTGAATATTCCAGTGACACCTAACATATTTTGACTTTCATTGGGGAGTGCTCTCACCTCTTTGACTTGGCACATATATATCTTATTTGAGATGGTCATGGAGGGATTTCTTGGAGGGCCACACGTGTTGTCCTGTTACTATTTTTGAACATATCCTTGGAGAGCACACTTCTGGAGACATTTCTTGTCACTCTTGGAAATATATAGTTTATTATTTCCTGGAGTTTTGGCATGGTCAAAACCTTAATTTGCACTTATATCCTTGGATTTGTCTTGTGGAGATGGCCCACTTGCTATTTGGGGTTTCTACTACTTCATTTCTTATGGGGCGCTCCATATAATTGGCATCTTGCACATTCATTCATGGAGTTGGTTGACTTGGGATTCACATGTGGATTGGTTACATACATCTTGTGGACCACTTGCTATTTTTGGATGTTGGTTATGGAACATTATCTTAGGAGGAATATTGTATTGCTTTATCTTTCATGCATCTCGAAGGGCACACTTTGTGAGCTCGTCTAGGTGGTGGACCCTTGAACACATCCTCCTATGTTTGACATTATTTTATTATATTTTGCATGCATCCATCGTGGAGGGAAAATTTCATGTGGACATCTTGCATGTTGACCTAGTTCTCACGCCTATTTTTAGTTGTACACCTTCTCTTGAAGAATTTTGATGTAAATTTTCTCTATTATTGAAGGGGGGCGAGTTGTCATTGAGAGGGTTGTGTCCACATGTTGTGATATGGTCAGCCGTGAATTGAGGATAGATCTAACCACTCCAATATTTTACTATTTGTTTGACTTGTCATGGAGTTAGTTAGAAGGATATTGATTTTTATTCTATGAGAGAAAATGCTCGCTCTATAAAGAGGAACTCTCTCCATTGTAATGGTTGTTGAGAATTTGGGGATTAAAGAGCTCTCCCCTTGTTCTAAATTGTACACCACTTTTTCAAGCTTAATGGAAAATTGAGGTATTGCATCTATTTTAAGTGAGATTGTTTTTTTTGCAATTCTTTTACACGTTTATTTTTGTAGGAAAACCTTGTAACTAGTCATGAAAATCTTGTAATGGGACATTTATCATTTAGATAACGTAACGTGAAGATTAAATCACCCTTATGTTTATTATTGTTATATTAAACTTGCATCTAACAAACTAGGTTGTTGCTTGAACCAATGTAACATCACTTTCGGGGCTTTGTTTTAGAGTAACATTCCTAGCTCTCCAAGGATAATTTTATGCATCAATTTTCAGCAAGCTAAGGCTGATTTGTGGTATGCATAGAAGTCCTTCTTTGCCTCACACATCTATGCATTAACCCTCTTAGATTCGTGCCTTTTTTACTCCATTTTTCCCAAGATTTGGCATGCACTAGTCTTGGGA
Organism: Picea engelmannii; assembly: GCA_009831015.1. NCBI lineage: Eukaryota > Viridiplantae > Streptophyta > Pinopsida > Pinales > Pinaceae > Picea > Picea engelmannii. The sequence goes on from ML777570.1 coordinate 215,672, forward strand.
GTTTACATTTCCTTGTTGTTCTCACACCATTCATATTTTCAACATTTCTATAACCACATGTTTTTTAAGGCTTACTCTTCAAGCATCACCTAGAGTTTCACTCCATAGTCTTCACAATCCTATCTTTTGGGAATCCCCACTTGAGTTGGAGAAGAGCCAACCAAAAGAGATAGGAAAAACAACTAAGGTGATAGTGGATAGCCTCTCTAAGTTGCTCAAAACTAGCCCCTTGATGCTTGATACATTACATCATCCGAGGGTGCTAGATTTTGTTGTAACACTTTGTATCATGCAACTCTTCATTAATGCTATGGGTTAATAGACAACAATAAAAAAAGATGTCTAAGATTCCATATATTACATCATATAAGAGTGCTATTTTTTGTTGTAACACTTGGTATCATGCAACTCATGATTAATGCTATGGGTTAATAGACAACAATTAAAAAAAAGTGTCTAAGATTATAGACATTACATCATATAAGGGTGCTATATTTTGTTGTAACACTTAGTATCATTGTAACATCTCTAGCCACCAATAGGCCAGGCAATGTCACTTTAGAACGTCTCTCTTAGGTCCGATACCAATTTGTAACGTCCCCAGCCACCAAACAGCAAGGCAACGTCACTGCATAATTTCACTGTAATACCATTTTGTGGCAGCCCCGACCACCTAGGTCGGGCCATGTGACAACACCAACAGAATGCTAAGCTCTGATCGCAGGTTAATTGTTCATTATAAAATGGTTTTTCAATCACAAGGTCAAACTGAGGAATGTAAAGTGGCCATGAAAATCTAGACGTAGTGACGCGACACCTCTCTAAGGAACAAACAAGGGTGTGTGAGCAGGGACTGACTCTTGATAGGATGATAGTATCTCTAATGGAAATGGTTGATGACAGGTCTCTTGGATTGGACGGGTTCCTGTGGCATTTATACAAAGCATCGCAAGACATTGTCGCGTCCAATCTTCTAGAGGTGCACAAGGAAGCCGGAGTACATATATATCACATGCATTTATAATGAAATAAAAGGAAATAAAATATACTACTACCATACTAACTCATGCGAAATTGACCATAAATCATACATGCAATAAAAGCACATAATAACATTGTAAGAATCACAAACATGCATAATAGACATCATTAAACACATAATTGATACTTATCTTTGGATTATGAAGACCATCGACTGCGTGCAGACCTTCCACGAACCTCCCAGCCTTAGACCACACTTCTCATCACTCTCAGCAGTGGGTCACCCCCAAGCTGGGACTAAACTCCACCGAGCAAGGGATTCCTAGGCTTGGCAAGGCTAATGGGAATGTCGCATAGTTAAACATGAAGGATTCTCTCAGGAGCCACTTATGCCCACTGCTCACAAACTCTCATTCCCCACATGCCTATCCCACCCCAGGAGTATACACCTTCACTGTCACACAATTCATCAACTGTGCCACCTCCCTTCTGAGGCTTCAACAACAGGTCGAACATGAACTCTCAGAGCTCTATAGCTGTTACTGGACTCCCTCCAGGAGAATTCACTTCCTTAGCACACTCTCTCACCTGGAGAGAGTTGCTCATAGCCCTGAAAACCTGCCTCTTCAATCTACGACCCTGACAACCCGCCTTTGCAAACCACAGGCCTGACAACCTATTTCTTCTATCCAGCTCCTAAGACAAACAGGCAAGGGTGGAGGCAACAACAAAACTCAGGTAAGGCAGAGTACGTCTCAACAAAATACCATTGTGTGCAAGTTACATAGGTTCACGATGGCCACGGGTTCAACAATGGCCGAAATGGTTGGTTGCGTGCTTTCTCGATGTGTGAGTGAACTTGTCAGGATAAATGTGGTTGACTGGTCAGAGAATGGAGAGAATGGTGAGAGCATGAGAGCCAACTTTGTGTCCCTAAAACTTCGTGAGTCCCCCCACAAACAACAAGAACTCCCACTTAAAACTGCATGTGCCTGAGCTGACACCTGTCGCTCATGAAGCTCGTTCCTCTCCATTTGGAATTCATTCCCTCTTCCCAAAGGAACTTCGTATATAATCATATCCTTCTATCAACATTATTATTAATAATAAATTATTCTTGGACTTAAGCTCTTAAGCTTAGTCCCTATTTCCAACCTCTCAACCCCCTCTCCCTTACCCATCCTAGTGGAGATTAGTCCCCCACACTCTTTCTTCATGGTCAGTCTACACACAACGATGTTTTTATATTAATAATATGAATATTTACATGTACAAAACAGGCTCATGGCCTTTAACACCTAGGCTCACCGGCCTAATAAACACTTAATCCTATCAACTTATAATTTCTTGGCTCACCAACATACAAAACATGTTACAGTTCATAAATACAACTGGGGATCGTCCTTGGGGATATTACAATCCCCTCCCCTTATTTTTGCGCTGTCCTCAATGCAACTTATTTACACAACATCATCAAGATTTTCAAAATCTTCAAAAAAATGCGGGTATTCTACCCACATAGCATCCTCATTCTCCCATGTCGTGTCCTCGGGACCGTACCAGGTCCATTGGACCTTTACAAGCCCTATGGCTCGATTCCTGAGCTACTTGCTCTTCCGGTCCAATATGTGCACCGGATGCACTTGCAAGGCGCCTTCTTACTCCACCTGAATCACATTCCAATCAATCACATGATTAGGATCAGGTATATACTTCTTGAGAAATGAAATATGAAATACATTATGAACAGTCATGGATGCAGGAAATGCAAGCATATAATCCACTGGTCCAATCTTTTCTAGGATTTCAAATGGTCCACAATATTTGGCTACCAACTTGGAACAGTTTCCTAGCTTCAGGGAACTTCTGTTGGCTTTTACTTTCAAGAAAACATGATCACCCACTTTAAAATCCCTGTGGGTTCTGTTCTTATCAACATAACTTTTCTGCCTTTCTTGGGCATCCTTCAAATTCTGCTTAATCTTCAACATTTTCTCTTCCATTTCCTTGAGAAACTCTGGCCCAATTATTGGTCTATCAGCTGGGTTGTCCCAGCTTATTGGTGTGTTGTACTTTCTTCCATAAAGTGCTTCAAACAGACTCATCTTCAGTGATGTTTGATACCCATCGTTGTAAGAAATTCTACCAAGTGTAGATAATCCTCCCATTTACAGGGTTTGTCCATCACATACATCCTCAGCGTGTCTTCTATCACTTGGTTCACCCTTTATGTTTTCCCATCAGACTCAAGATGATAGGTTGTGTTGAAGTTCAGGTTCGTTTTGAACCCCTTGAATAACCCTCTCCAAAACTTTGAGGTAAATTTTGGGTCTTTATCAGATACAATTGTCTTGGGTATGACATGCAATCGTGTGTCACGTACCCGCTGTGGCATAATAAATTTTTGGCCTTTTTGTTCTTTTCTCAGAGGGACATAGTTTCCCGAACCCCTACGGGGCCTGATACAGACCTTGCCATCCCCTTATTCGCACTCATATGATCTACGGTTATGGCCACAGGCCAACAACTAGGTGCCCCTTTCGCATTTCGCGACTCAGCGATATAAGCGAGTCGAGTCTTTCGAATCTGCAAACCCCAAAGCTCGAAACAGTGAAACGCCGAACCCCGACAGGGCTAGCGAGTGGCAAATTTCCCACTTGGGGTCTTGTCCACATGACCCTGTTCCATGTCCACGCGCTTAAGCCAGCCAAGCGCTTATCGGCTTTCCGCGATTCGGGGAATTGCGATGCATGACTTCTACCTTTCCCTATTCAAATTCTCGATAATAACGAGGTCTCCAAAGTTTCCCTCCAAAGGGAGATCGACGGTCGTAAGCCTCCTTTGATCCAACATTATGGATCCTTTCGGGGTCTCGGTACTCGGGAGTTCGAAATGTAACGACTCCAAGACTCCTTGTTATTCAAATCTATGAATTTCCGTTATGGGAATTCATGTAAGAGATCGACGACTCTTATGAGTGTGGACCTAACGGTCCACGGGATTTCGGGACTTTTCCCGAAACTCTGACAGCTCACCACGTGTCTCCTCTAATGGACAGTCCAGATTTTTTCTGGACTTCTCCTCTCCACTACAGAGCGTATCGAGATTTCGCGATTTGCGGGGGCAAATTTTTCTGGCCTTCTGGTTTCTCGAACGCCGAAACGTCGACCGGCAGCCACGTGTCCCTCCGATGGACGGCGACAACCTTCAGCCAAGACCAACGGTCGTGATCTTTTCGGGATGATAAACGGTCACGATCAAATCCCGACTTTCCTTAACCTCATTCACAGCTCATGCCATTTCGGGGTTTCGGTGATTTGGATTTCACGACTTGAGAAGACAAGGGTCCTTGCCCTTTGGTCTCCCGGGTGCCGAAACGCCGAAGCGCTTACCAACAACCACGTGTACTCTATAGATGGACGGTCCAGGTACTTCCATGGATCATTGGGGTCTACGGTCCCAATTTCTTCATTTCTTGCAGGGGTAAAAGGGGTCGTGGCATTAATGTCTGCGTCTCTTCCTCAAATCTAACAATCATTACAGACATTGGATCCTCCGAAAGGATTTCGTCCGTTAATCGAGACTTAACCCCACACTGCCATTTCGAGATCTCGCAAATCGAGGTTTTGGGACTTGTGAGTATGTGAGGACTCACACTTGGATACCCCGGGTTCCGAAACACCGAAACATCATAACCTACGAGAACCACTCTCTCTCTCGTAAAGGATTTCTAAAATGTACGCTATCAAATCCTCTTTCGTATTCTTGGTAAGGTTCGTCAGATTTGAAAGCCCGACTGGAAGGTCTCCAGAGGTCTCCGAGCTATTAACTCCTGTGACTGGATAGTGAGCCGTCTCGAGGGTGTATTAATACGACAGTCTTATACCGAGGGTTTACCTTGGCTCTAGAAAGTGAGGGGACTTTCCCAAAAAGGGTGCCCTTGTAGGAAGGTCTATTTGGGACATTACCCGAGGCAAATAAGGGAATAAATTTCCCGAACACAGACTTGAAAACTAAGTTAGTTCAGTGGATACATATATATATATATATATAAATGTGAGTCGTGTGGAGTCATTCTATTTATACGTAAGTAACCACTATTTCCGATCATAATCCACCACACAGACATTATTATACAGAAGCCATTCATAATTTCACAACCTTGAGCATACATGTCAGATTATTCAATTCAAGATACAAGATATAACACTTAT
>ML777570.1:234727-252917 GCA_009831015.1 Picea engelmannii
GTAAATCACACATGCAATGAAAGTGCATGATAACATTGTAAGAATCACAGACATGCACAATAGACATCATTAAACACATAATTGATACTTATCTTTGTATTGTGAAGACCATCAACTGCGTGCAGACCTTCCACGAACCTCCCAACCTTAGACCACACTGCTCATCACTCTCAGTAGTGGATCATCCCTGAGCTGGGACTAAACTCCACCAAGCAAGGGATTTGTAGGCTTGGCAAGGCTAACGGGAATGTCGCACAGTTCAACAGGAAGGATTCTCTCATGAGCCACTTACGCCCACTGCTCACAGACTTTCATTCCCCACATGCCTGTCCCACCCTAGGAGTATACATCTTCACTATCACACAGTTCATCGGTTGCTCCACCTCCCTTCCGGGGCTTCAACAATAGGCTAGACAAGAACTCTTAGGGCTTTGTAGTTGTTATTGGACTCCCTCCAGGAGAATCCACTTTCTCAGCACACTCTTTCACTTGGAGAAAGTTTCTCACATCCCTGACAACCTGCCTCTTCAATCTACGAGCCTTACAACTCGCCTTTGCAAACCACAGGCCTGACAACATGTTTCTTCTATCCAACTCCTAAGACAGACGGGCAAGGGTGGAGGCAACAACATAACTCAGGTAAGGCAAAGTACGGCTCAACAAAATACCAGTGTGCGCAAGTTACAGAGGTTCACGATGGCCACGGGTTCAACAATGGTGGAAATGGCTCGTTGCGTGCTTTCTCGGTGCGTGAGTGAACTTGTCAGAATAAAGGTGGTCGACTGGTCAAAGAGTGGTGAGAATGGTGAGAGCGTGAGAGCCAAATGTGTGTCCCTGAACCTCCGTGAGTCCCCCCCCAAACAACAAGAATTCCCACTTAAAACTGCATGTGCTTGAGCTGACACCTGTCGCTCATGAAGCTCGTTCCTTTCCATTTGGAAGTCATTCCCTCTTCCCAAAGGAACTTAGGATATAATCATATCCTTATATGAACATTTAGAATAATAATAAATTATTCTTGGACTTAAGCTCTTAAGCTTAGTCCATATTTCTAGCCTCTCAGCGCCCTTTCCCTTACCCAACCTAGTGGAGCTTAGTCCCCCATACGCTTTCTTCGTGGTCAGTCTACACACAACGATGTTTTTATATTAACAATATGAATATTTACATGTACAAAACAAGCTCTTGGCCTTTAACACCTAGGCTCACCATCCTAGTAAACACTTAAGCCTATCAACTTATAATTGCTTGGCTCACTAACCTACAAAACATGTTACAATTCATAAATACAATTGGAGCTCGTCCTTGGGGATATTACAATCATGCAGTGAATCATTCATGCTATGGGTTAATAGACAATAATAATAATAAACATCTGATATAATTTGATTTATATAAAAGTTTATTTTTAATTTTTTTATAAAAGATTATATTAGGTCATCATGTGCTAACATCAATGTTACAAATGGACATTACAATCTTTTTAATAGTGAACTGTTGATTAGTTCTCTTGATGAATTGATTTGATCTCTCCATTTTTATTATTTTCATAAAAAAAATCAGCAATATAAGCACTTCAGTATCATTAGAAAATACCACTCAAGCTTGTTAATGAGATGAAGGGTCAGGAACAACCAAACTTGCGGCAGAGAAGCTTAACCATTATTTAAAGCAATAAAATTATAAAGCCATATTAGATCAACAACTCTAAATGCCACACACACCATGTCAAGCTTATAAGTAAATATTAAAAGAAATAAAAAACAGCTTGGCTTATGAGTAAATATTAAAAACAAATAAAAACAGCTTCACATGAAATATTAGATCCAATTTTTGTCACTTCTCTCAGCTACAAATATGTAGAAGTTGCGATACAAGAAAAATATCACATTATTGAATGCTAGGCATATTCATATCTTTTTCTGTATATGTGGTTAAAAGTTGGATATGCCCATGTGCATCATAAAACTCTTTCTAAAACTATAAAAGCTCCTCTCAAATATCACATTATTGAATGCTAGGCATATTCATATCTTTTTGTGTATATGTGGTTAAAAGTTCGATATGCCCTTGTGCATCATAAAACTCTTTCTAAAACTATAAAAGCTCCTCTCTTCTCTCTGAGAATATCTAGTAAAAAATTCTCAATCCCCTGGATTAAAAATAAGCTGACCAAACTTATGAAGACTCGACCCACCTAGAAAAAGTAACTATTTTATTGGCCAAGACTCTTGTGCCAGGAAATCATGTTTTTAAAACTCTGCTGCTTATCCCAAGAGAAGCAAATGTTCTAAAGCATGTACATCTTACAGGCGCGATCCGAAATTTTTAGCAGCAACTGGTGCACTCTGCATTGTGGCAATTGACAGTGAACATGAGTGAATCAAATGAAATAAGTCACAGCAGAAAGAAGAATAGAATACAATCTTTAAACGTCCTCTCAGGTCAACTAGCGTATGGGACGGAGTAGCTTATACATCTCATGCAACATTTTCATTGAAAAAAACAGAACCGCGAGGAATAGGAGAGAGAGTGTCAAACTAAACGAACCAGGGGAATGCCTCTTGCAGCTCGTTCTTCCAAATAAGCACATGGTTTGAAAAGTCCACCATAGGATTCATACCACTTCTTAAGACTAGAGTATATATGCCCTGCACCAACAGAATCCGCCCAAAACACTATCCCGCCTCTGCAACAACCAAATCAATACGAATGGTAATTAGACAGACAAACTGTTAAAGATGAATGGTGAACTAAATAAAGGATGATGTTAAAACCAATACGTTACCGGGATGATTTACATACCGGTATGAAGGGAAACCCATCCCTAGGACAACTGAAACATCAAGATCTGATGCTTTACTCGCAATCCCTTCATCAAGGACCCGGCATGCCTCATTCACAACTGGGAAGAATATCATCTCCAATATTTCCCGGTCAGTGACAACAACAGCCTGTCCCCACCAACAAAAATCAAAAGTTAGAAGGTAGAAAAGCCACTCACTGTGAGGCTTTTTTTTGCCCCACCCCTCCGCCTAGTCATGCCAGTAAGTGGTCACAAATTAATCTTGTCAAAAACAATATAAGATATTAGAATAAAGGTAAACATATGCAATCCTTTAATGTATTTTCTACATACAACCTATAAATTCCACTAATATCCAGCAATGCGTGCGCCGATGTAATTTGGTACCATCATAAGGAATCACAAATAATCTCATCGAAAACAATACAAGAATAAAGGTAAACAGATGCAATCACTTAATGTATTATCTACATACTACCTATCAGTTCCACTATATCCAGCAATGTATTGGCCGATGTAATTTGGTACCATCATAAGGAATAAAAGAAAACGATGGAAGCAAAGAAATACCAATGGATAAATAAAAAACCTACCTTTCCACCAGGCATTATTTTAGTAATCTTTATTGATTGTTCAATGATCTCTTTGACCTCAGGTGCTGGACGAGCTCTCCTCTTCTCATCATATACATAGTAGCCCTTACCATTCTTTTCCCCTGCCAAGTAAATAAACATTTTAAAACAGCGACCAAAGCAGGAGAGTGCACAATCTCAGAAGCAAAACTACAAATATATTCGCATACAAGGAAAACTGGCAAATTAGAAAATTAAAATGCACAATGATGCCAACATAAATTTATCCATAAAATTGCAATTTACCAGCTCGTTTATTTTCTATCATAAGTTGTGTTAGTGGTGAAGTGAAGGTCCGATCTGCAAAGGCTGTAACAAATTGCTTGCCAACCTCAAGAGATACTTCATATCCAACTAGATCTTGCAATCTGCAGGTAATAAAAAAATTCCTTTTCACTCTGCCGTGGAAGTAACAAGTTGCTTTATATGGTTAAAATATCCAGGTCATTTTTTCTCATTGACATACATTTCTTACTTTGCCACGTATTTCTTACTCTAGATATGCACATAGGCACATATTTGATCTCAGAAGATACCTGAATGGACCCATTGGCATTCCAAAACTTGTTATAACTTTGTCGATTCTGTAAATATCTACACCAAGATTTGCCAACATATGCGCTGCTTGAGTGTATGGGAAGAACATTCGATTGACAGCAAAGCCGGTGCAATTTCCCACCACTACAGGGACTTTCTTTATATTCTTTCCAACATTTATAAGGTCAATGATAATCTGAGGTGAGGTTTTCTCTGTTCGAACAATTTCAAGGAGTGGCATCACGTGCGCCGGACTGATTAAAAAATGGTAAGTTAGAATACTAAAAATTAGATTGCAGGCACTTATTTGAAACAATAAGTAGAAATGATCAGGCAACTCAGGTTTTAGTGGGATACGCATCCATACAAAATAGATATTTAGGAACAGTATCATAACAATCACCTGAAAAAATGCGCCCCTATTATACGGTCTTGAACATGTGTTTTTGCACCAATGAGATTGAGATCAATCGTAGATGTATTAGTGGCCAAGATGCAGTGTGCAGGACAAATCTTTTCCAAGTCACTAAATATTTCTTGCTTCAAAGAAATTTTCTCTAATACAGCCTTCCAGAGAATAAAAGAACTTATCAGAAATTTCCCTTCCAAACAGGTAGGCATATACAAATATTCTATACATGTATAAAATATAATGCAATAAAACATTTAGTAGCATGCACTAACCTCTATCACCATATCTACATGACTAAATTCTGCATAATCTACAACTATAGAATAAAATAGTGTTGAGATTTGTGTACCTTGGGAAGTGGTGCCCTTGTGTTTGTGAGCTTCTAAACACAAGTGGGAAGTACTATGTACTATGTGCCTTGTACTTTATGTCTAATTTCACTTTGACTTAGGAGATTTAAGTCAAAAGTGAAATTTGGTCAAATTTGATCATTTTAGCCTAAATGACTATTAATTCACTTTGTGGGTGAATTATGAGACATAAAGTGAACTTAGGGAACTTAACCCAAAGTGGGTTTGTGAGTGAGATTATTATGGAATGATCTCAACATTTGATTAAAGATGAGATGGGATGATCTCATCCATCCATCTTTTAGGTTTCCTTATGGAGATTCAAGAGGGACGCATAGGGCCAAGAGAAGCTCATTCACACTTATGTTCACTTGGAGAGTTTGAGAGAGAGCATTGAGGTGAGGATGGAGGCTATGGTTGAGGGAAGCTTGGGTGCCTCCTTTCATGGAGGTCTCATGGAGGCTTAGACCCTCATTTATTTGTGGTTGTTGTTCTTGCTTGGAGGAGGGCACACTTGAGGAGGAGGGCACATCTATAGCAGGGAGATCTTGTAGTGGTTAGATTGCTTTGAGGACAAATTCAGTGGAGAGGTAGCACACAACAGCTAGTTTGTGTGCAAGGGTTTCTTCACCAGAGCTTCAAGGAGCAAGGGTGCTTCATTTCAGTGGATTGGACAACAAGTGAGGAGGGCGCACCATGCTAGGGCACATCTCTCATTCTTGAACTTGTGTTGCAGCTTGAGACAAGCTACTATTGTATCAAGTTCATTTGTTTCATATACTTGTTGTGTTCCACGTTCTATTCTCCACATATATAGACTTATATTCCAAACTGGTTTTCCTCAGGGGGGTTTTATCCAGGGTCATGTTGACCAAAAATACCTGTGTTCATTTTCATGTATGCTAGAGTTTAGAACAGCTTTATTTCAGCAGTAAACATCCAGAGGTGTATTACATATTTTATGGTATGCATGTGCTAACCTGTTGGTGACTAAAACTATATGCTAGAGCACCTAAAAGCCTATGTAACCGTAACAAAACAACAGTGAAGTTCCTGATCTGTTTGCTGATATAAAACAACAGCAAACAAGTGTGTGACTGCAGAAAGTTAGAGCCATCTTGAGGTCAAAGACAGACCTAGATGGTAGCCTGTTAGGACCTGGAAAAATCTTCAAATAGTTGGTAGCATGTGCTAACCTCTATCACCATATCGACATTCCTGAATTCTGCATAATCCACAACTCCCGTGATCAGAGACATAGTCTTCTCAAATTTTTCTTGTGTCATGCTTCCTTTCTTTACACGACTCTTCAGATTTGCTGCGATAAGCGCAAAAAATGGTCACAGGTTGGACAGTAGAGCACAAAATGAAGAAATTAACAGAAAAAAGGGACACAATATTGCAAAATAAAAGAAGACAGTAAGGAAATATGAAGCGGGAGAATGAATGAGACAATAAAAATGGAAAAACCAAAATCAAGCATAAAATAAGGTAGGTTCAAAAAGAGCATACCTGAAATTCTATTGATACCTTGCTGAAGAAAACCAGCATTTACCTCCTTCAGAACGACTGGAATATTACTGAGAACAAGAGATGTAGCTATACCTGAACCCATTAACCCTCCACCAAGAACTGCTACTTTTTTAATTTGTCTTGGTTTTAGCCCCAAGTCAGTCACCCCAGGAACCTAGAATGGCATGAACCAATTTTTCATTGCATTCTGCTAAAAGGCACATCAAATAGATTCAAGATATTGCACAAGCACAACAGTATTCATTACCTTTGTAGTTGCTCGCTGGCTAAAGAAGAAGTGTACGAGCCCTTTTGCAGTGTCTGAGATAACAATATCATTAAATCCCTTTTCTTCCTGCACTAGCGAATAAAAAACATGAAAATGGAAACCTTTTGAGGGGTTCGTGTAATGCAAACCTCCCTAAGCTTAAGCATGTAGAAAACTTTAAAATAAGTTTTGGATTGCCAAATTAAAAAGTTTAAGATTGCCAAATGTAAAACATAACCTATACATATAACAAGAAACATTCCACATCAAATATATAGTTTATCAAAATTTTGAAATGTATGCAAGAATTAATCCTTTTAATATGGTATTTAACAAGCATAGAAAAAAATTTCGCTAAGTAATTGACCTATGTTGCCGTGTATATATAATGTTTGTTTATCAAAATTCAATCCAGACACAAGAATTGAACCAATAAAGGTGTCCTTCAACACCATACAAAACATTTCCTTAGTCATTATCACACATTATGAGCAAATTGTAAGATAATACAACAGATTATAAAATTCGATAAGTACAGAATTTTCAATCAACTGTAGTCGGAAGATCCAATCAGAGATCGCTGCACAATGCTTCCAAGTAATAAATCAATTTGGATATTTCAATTACATCATGTGAACAAATTTCAAAACACATACCTTGAGAACTCCTGCAAGGCCTCCTGCTACAATACCCTCCTCAATAACATCTAGACAGAGTTGGGGATGTGGCAGATTTGGGGCAGTCTTTTTCGCCTGAGCCCTTGCAAATTTCAGAATTTCACGAGCTTCCCCCAGTGACTCAAGTTTATCAGTCCTTTTTAGACTAATTATCCAGGGTCTCCGCCGTTCTGCAATATCTAAAGCCCACATTCGTGCTGTGGTCATCAACTCTCCCGGAGATACAACTGCGTCAATTAGACCTAGTTTATTCCCCTCCTCTGACATGATCGATTTCGACAACTGGTCATAACAAACAAAGTATTTCCAGCAGAATGTTCATTAACTTCATCAAAATCCATCCAATACTATTTCATTTGGTCGGTTCTACCTTTTACAAGTTTCCAAACTCATGCAATAGAGATATCATAAACTTGCCAGAAAGTTATATTGACTTCAAAATGAACCCAATCCCTAGAACATGCAGGGCTAATGATCTGAACATATACAACAGATATAGGAAAAATGGGGCTCAAAATCATCAGGATCAACTTAAAAGGAAGTATTATGGACCAAATCCATACACTTAAATATGCAGAGAGGGATATGAACTTACAAGCATCATTTCAACTGCCTTTTGAAGCCCTACAAGACGAGGAAGGCGCTGTGTACCTTCACAAAACATGATTATCCAATTAGCTGATCTAAATATTCAATTCCAGTTGAAGAATTTAAAATAGCATAAACAAACATGGTATGTCAGAAAAAACAACACGGATGCCTTATTAATTGGTGCAAAGAAGGAAGAAATTTGTCTGTAAGCTATTCTTTCTTATAACTTGCAAGAAAAAATAAGCGACCAACAGAATGTAGAGTCTAGACCTAAAAGAGTGTTTCTAGCTAAAGACAGGGCACCTTGGATGTGTACTGCACATCAAGACATTCATCGAACCTGAATAAATACAATACCTATATTACATATCAAAAGGAGCAGCATCAAAGTTATCGTCTCCAGCTGCTCTAGTAAGGAATTATAAATGCAATAACATCAGCTGATATGTTAAGTTCATAGTGTGTTCATGTACAAGAAGATTCCATTCAGCTTAAAAACATGCTTTTAAGACTTAAAAATAGTTATGAACGTGCTAAAAGGCTATGGGGGGGGGGGAGGGAGTTTGCAGGGTGTCTTCTCTTATGTACCAATACTTCTGCAATACTAGGATGACAACTCAGCTGTTAAAGACCATGTAGTACATCTTGGCATGAAATAAATTCATGCCAACTACATGTTCATTAGACTTCACTAGAGTGAAATAATCTAGGTACTGGATTTGAAGTCAGCTGTTGGGGCTCTGTTGTCCTTGCCTCTTATTTTATGAGAAAAAGAAATAATAATGACAAAGGCCAAACAGGAAACTCATAAACCTAAATTATAGATAAATTAATAGCTTGGTTGCAAATTTAATGTGTAAAAATTGTTAAAAGAATATCATATTTTCAACAACACTTTACGATTTTCTTCAACACTGGAAACAAATCATTAGCTATTTTCCAGATAATTCATAGTAAGATTAAAATTGGCTATACCACAGTATGAGGTCAGCCATGCTGAGACACAGATAAATGTGCATTGAGAAATCCTACCTCCAAATCCTGGAAAAATCCCAAGTTGAAGTTCTGGCAAACCAAGTTGTGCTTTTGGGGTTGAAATACGAGCATGACAAGACTGCATGAATTAAACACATCCATCATAACTCAAATCATGTAAGTTCCCAAAATTCCCCTTACAAAACATAAAATGACAAGAGATGGACAATCATTGCCACATACCATTGCTAATTCTAATCCACCGCCAAGTGCAAGCCCTTGAATAGCAGCTACGGAAGGTTTCTTGGCATCTATGACAGCACAATAAAAGTTCATAAGGCCAAAAAGTCAGAGCCAGCAAAAGCTTCCATCCTAAAAACACATAGTATCCTTTTCCAAACTTTCAGGGGTGCCTAAATATCCATCATCATCCTAATTTTAAGTCAAAAGTATCAACATATTCAGCTATGTCTTACAATGATCCTTGGTTCAGGTTTGGATCACAAGAAAACATGTAGAATCCTTTTCCAATACATCGAGGAAATCCTAAATATGCTATAATAATGCTAGTTTTAAGTTTTTAACAGTACCATCAAATCCAACTATATATTACAATAATCCTAGGTATCCATATTTTGGCACATCCCTAGAAAAGCTCAAAATGTCAAGAGAATGATAATGTTTCACTTTAGTATTCAAATAACATATGAAAAATACCGATCCAATAAAATGCCTTTTACAAGAGTTGGTAATGTTCTTTTAAATGACATGTCAAAGTGATAACAACATTTCTCTATCTTATACATTCTTTGTGGATTTGATAACAGCTAACATTCTCAAAATACAGTACCACCCCTTCAACCATACAAATCGCTTACAACTTGTAGCTGAACTGAAAACAAAGGAAACAACATATATAACAAACGCCTACCTTCAATAGTATTGATCATGAGATCAACAGAAACTCTACCCAAATGTGACAGGTTCCCTGCTAGATACACAGTTACAGATAATTGAATATGAGCAAACATGGAACCCTATGAAACAATCTGTAACAACATTTCAAATTTGTATGAAAACTTAGAATGGCATACCAGTCTGTTGCACTTCCTGGATAACGTTGATGTCAAAACCACCTGAGAATTTGCCTCCATTACCTGACAATGCCAAAACAGAGAGATAGACATGGAAATCATCTCGACTTTTGAAAAACAGCACTTACAAAGCTCTATATTTTTCCACTTCAAAAATGATTCTTTATATATATATATATATATATTGATAACACCATTAAAAATTTAGTACAATGTCCATCCCTTGTACAAACTGTATTCATATCACTATTATAATCAAACAATCCTTCAAAATTAGATTGCGACTGAAAACATCAAGACTTGCATACCAGTGACAACAATGGCCTTCACATCATTTCTCCTCATTGCCTCGTCATATTTTTCTTTCAGGCCTGCAAGAACTGTAAATAAAACCAATTGAATGGTTACAACAGATATATAAGTTAAATGATAACAAATATGCTAAGCCATTACTTACACCAAGGAATCAACACACTTACAAATGCATATATCATTAAGCCTTATTTTTCGATGAACATCAAATTATGACATAGTGAACTACTTACCGGGCAGTATTATGATGAATTTGGTAATGTTGACCTACGATCTGGAATCGGGGTGTGCAAGGTTCACTGATGCAGGGAGAGTTTGTTCTTGAAATTTATTACTACGGTGAACAGTGAATGGTTCTATATTATGATGATTTTGACAATGTTGATCTGCAATCTAGAATCTGTGTTACGAGATTCACTAATGCAGGGAGAGTTTTTTCTTTAAATTAATTATTACAGTGAATGGTTCAACTAATTTGTTATATGCATTTGTTCTAAATATCGCTCTAACTTTTAAGCTATGCATTCCATTCCAGCAGTATGTATTTCTCGTAATCAATTAGCTTTTGTTGCAAGACTTGTATATCCTTTCTTCCCATATCCTTATCAACATATCTCATTGATCATTTTCACAAAGAAGAATGTGTGACATAGTTCTCATTTTTCTACCTATGCGCATATTCTTTGATCCCAAAATCACATCTGTATGCGAAGGTGACCTGATTTGATTTTTGTACTCTCTTTTTTTCTCCTTAACAAGACTTCGGAGTCCTATATCTTTTTTGATACCTTCTTCTAAAGATTGTTTAAAAGCTGATAGTTTTCATTGTCAAATTGCTCAGCTCAATCTCAGGATTAGAGAAAGTAAGCATCCCTACAAATGAAGATGACTCTGACAAGAGTAGACTTCCCGATTACTTTAGCTATGCCCCCTCTTTATCCAGAATTTGCCAAAAAAGTGAGAATTCCGTACAATTTCTACAATGTAATATTAGTTTGCTCCAAAAAAGCAGCCTTTTCAGAAAAACAAATAAGCATAAGATATTTAAAGAATGTCACCAGACTTTACTTTCAAGTATTGCGTCAGACTTTGCCATCTCTGTATAAAAGGCAAAGAGAGAACCAAAAAAACACTCGTTTTGTTAGTTTTTTTAACCCAATTTGACAGCAGAGAACCAGCAGACCTGTGTCAACTATCCAGAATCCATAGCATTTCAAGTGTGTGTGTGTATATATAATCTGAAATGAGTTATTCTTGAAAATTCACGTTATATAGATGTCAAAGATTTTTATATTAATCAAAAATATCTTTTTTCCCGGAGATTTAGTCTATTTTTTTGTTTGTTGAGCTGTGGTCTAGAGGTTGAGATAGGGATGTCACCACGATAACAGCCCAGGTTCAGACCCCAACTGGAATATAGCCCCATCATGTGTATGAATTGGCGAAGTTTGATGGCCCCCGCATTAAAGAAGGCTTTACCAGATGGAGGTGGGGTAGAAGGCTTTAACAGATGGAGGTGGGGTTTATAGCTCCCAACAGATCATAAAAAAGTGTTTACCTTACCGAGAAAAAATAAATTTAGTGTATTTTTTACTTTCCCAAGTCAATTGACAAGTTTTTCCTGAGTCCAAGTTAACGCTTACTATTGGGCCTTGCCAAGTCATTCTCGAAGTCAAAATTGGTCATTTTCACAATTTAATTCCACACCGTTGGGCTTTGGCCAAGTCATTCTGAGTCGAGTCTGGTAACTTTAACAATATTGTGCCAAATTTCCACACTGTCGGGCTTTGGCCAAGTCATTCTCAGAGTCGAGTCTGGTAACGTTAACAATATTGAGCCAAATTTCCACAATTGTTATTTTAAAATTTATCTAGAGTTGGAAAAACTTCTATACCTAATTTAAATAAAATAAATTATTTTTTTCCTGAAAATTATCCCTCTCCCAGATCGTGCTAGGATTTTCAGAATGAATTTTCCAGAGTCTGCAGATCTCCTTATACCAATCTGAATTCTACGCCAAATAATTTATCTTTTACATCAGAAAACTAACATTTTATCTCACAGACAAGTTTCCAGTAGATTTGATGATTAACCCTAGCTTTTACTAGAAAGAAACCATAAATAGCATAAATATTTAATAATTAATATTGAAAAAAACAGCAATTAAAACCCTTTTAACCCTAACACATCATTAAAACAAATATCTTAAACTGATCACTAAAACAAACATCATTAAAACCCTCGAAAACATTAAAATTTCAGTTTCAGTTCCTCAGATTCAATGAGTTTCATTTTTACTTTTGTAAAAAATCATTTAAAGCCCTTACCTGTTACTGCCAGAGCATTGACTGGCGGATTGGTCATCTTGATTATGGCAACTCCATCGGCTCCGACCTCCATGCTCACGTCCACTTTCACCATGATTCCCAAAACTCACCTCGACTGTAAAACAATTTAATTCCAGGAGCTCAATTAAGTGCTCCGAACACATATATACGAAAAGAATACAGTTGTCCCCTTGCCCGATCTCAGAAGATAGCGGAGATTATATAGCGCAGAAGATCCCCTTCATCTCGGAAAAGTCCAACTATTTTTTGGGGAGTCGGATGTCCTTATCTATTCAATCATACTCTGTTTTTTCTGCGTCCTTCAGTCCTTTTTGATGAATTTGTTACGTTTTTCCATGAAATGACGTCAGTTCAGTTTTGATGTGGAAGATGCCCTTGACACCTCAGTATGATGATACACCGAGCCTTTCAATCATTCTTAATGAAAATAATATAATTTATATAGAAATAAAACTAGCATACCCCTAATTGGGTTAGGGGAATAGAAATAAACTAGCATACCCTAATTGGGCAGGGGAATGTCGAAGTAATTTGAGAAGAAATTTTATATTAATATTGTTAATTGGATTCATAAAGATAATACAATTAAAATGATTATATTTATGGTTAGTTTATTATCTTGATGAAAGCTTCTTACTATAATTCTCAAATTGATGAAAAGATTATATGTCTTAAAAAGATTGAGTGTCAATCTAAACTCAAAAACTTGATATATATTCTAGGTTAAATTTTACAAGTAAATGTATGATTTTGAAGCTACGAATTTATTTTAAAGATGATGAAGAAGATGTCGATAATGATAATAATGGGGTTTAAAAATCCCTAGTTTAAATTTTCTATGTGTTGGTCATTTTTCGGGGGATATTTTCTATTTAATTTTGCCTAAAATCCAGCTAGAAATTGTTGGATCTGCCTATTTGAGTTACTAAGTCTGTATAATATAAGTGCTCCATAGGTAACACTGAATCTATTTATGCATTTAGAAATGCAATTTAAGCAACAAAAAATAGTGATATCCTCTAGATTTATAATGTTTGTGAAATTCCGGTAAAAAAAAAGGAAAAAAACTTTAAAAAACTATTTTTTAATTAGGATACTTTTTATTAACTATATGTATAAACATTGATATATTAATCTAAATATAGTATGAAAATTATTTTAATTAACATAATTCTTTTTTAAAAATAAAATTATTTGGAAAAAAATAAAATAAAATATATATTATTTTTTATATTACTTGTAAATATATTAGTAACATCTTCATATGAGTAGAATGACGTTAAAAAAAAGTGGAAGATTATTTAAAAATAAATAAAAATAAAATATATATTATTTATGTAATTTAAATATAAATATAGTATATTAGAGATATATAATTTTTATTTAATTTTTTTATTAAAATAATTATTTTTATTTTAAAATTAATTAAAAAATTATTATAAATTAATTTTAATGTATAAAAACATAAATTATTCATAATATCTTAAAAATATAAGTTACTCATAATATCAAGATATTGATTAATTGTAAAGGAATTTAAATTTATATAATATAAAAATAAAATTTTAATTCAGTCAAAAATATATCTCTAATTGAAATAGTTAAAAAAAAAAAAACATGTGCATATCACCAAAACCAAGAAAGCTTAACTCAAATTTTTAAATTTCTTTTAAATTTCATTTGGAACTAAATATAAAGGGGCAAAATGGATAAAACCCTCAAATCCTAGAAACCCAAGTTGCATAATATTGAAACAAACTTTACTAATTTGTGTGAATTCCATAAGAGATTAAAATTTCTATTAAGAATGGACTTCCTTTCAAGGATTGTGTGAATTTGAAGAGATTAAAAGTTTGTACATAATTTTAAGTTCTTTTATTGTTTTGTTTTAAAAGTGTTTTTAATTGTTTTGTTGTATTTAAAACAATTAACACATGTAAATTAAGAGAACACGTACCATAGCCTCCCAATATGAGGAAACCACATAAATTCACAACCATCCTCATAGTATGACAAAATTTATTGTAATGAAATCCATATCGTTTAAGATTAGATGCAACCTATATCTTTTTAAAATAAGGTTTGTGAGAGTTTATTAAAAACATGAAAGTCACCTCTAATCTTAACCTCTATCGTTTTCATTATAATAGATTTTGTTATACTATGAAGATTGTTGTGATACAAATCATTGAGAGGCGCATCCTGTAATCTTCATGAGGTTGCTACATGATGACTACAGATACAATCTTCCACTTAGTGGATGGTAAACAAGATCTAACCCCAAGGGAGAACAAGAGATGAGATTCAAACCCATGAACCCAACCTTCTCCAATGGAGATATCATCACTTTTGGGTAAACCACTTAAATTAACCTTTGAGACTAAAATTAATATTTTTTATTAATTATAAATATAATCATTTTTTTTATTTATTCTTCTACTTGGATAGGTAATTGTTTTAATTGTGTTCAAGTCTTTTTAGTATAATTGTTTTGTTTGTATTAAAGTCTTTGTTTTGCTTATATGACTAAATAATTTTATTATTAATAAAGATAGAAAATATGAAACCCTAATAAAACTTAAAATAATTAATCTTTTTTTTTTAAGTAAAAAAGCAGGTCCTAATATATTGATATGGCAAAGTTGCAACATGACATTGAGGTGCCAGCTGTCTCGCCTGTTAAGGAAACTGAGACAGCTGGCCAGTCCAAGCTAGCGTGTAAACTCAAAATATTGGTCTGCCACCCTACCTGAAGGAAACCAGGGTGCATGGCCAGTTTTATCATTAGTCTGAGCATGTCTATGCTATCGCTACTATTTCTATGAGCTAGAAGAGCTACAGCTCTGTTATACATCAAAAAAAGAAAGAGTTTTGAGCAGTGGTTGAACAGGAGAACCTATTAACCAATGTCCTTGTGGTCGTCCTTCTCCTTGCCACGTCTAACTGGAATGGCGTAAATATGAGCGCAGGTGGGGCATTGTCACCTTGGGGTGGCGCTGGAATAGGCGGCGTACAGCATGTCCAGGTGTTGGTTTATGTGAACGGCTCTAAAGATTTGATCGTCCACCATGTTGCGGACCTCGAATATTAGATTTAGGTGCTCGGGGTGAAGAAGTGGTGGTTGGGGTTGCGATTTTTGCTCTTCGTCCTCCTCCTGGTGTGCTTGTTGCTCGCGCTACGGCCTCAATTCATCAAGAGCCTTGCAGATGGTTTCCTCGTTGCTTTTCGACAGCTCTTCCTCTACCAGACAAGTTGTGAATTCCTCAACTGGAGTGTTGTTGGGGCCATGTACTGCTTTTGGCTTGGGAGTCAGTGCGTCTGCTCCAAAACACGCAAGGGGGTTCCAGTTGTCTGGAACCGTGAAAATGAGACTTTCGAAAAGATTTTGGGGGGAATTCCTCCGAAGGAATCTCCTCAACATACGTTCTGGGGGGCGTTTCTGTTCCTTTGGACTCCCTGGATCTCTTTCGCTTGGCTAAAACCAGAGCTCGCTCAAACTTATTATGCCTCTTCCATCGTGAGTCGGCTGCGTACCACCCTACGCCTCTGCAAGGCCTTCCCCGTGCTCATGGCATGTTTAGAACTAGAACGAGAGCTGAAATGCCCCCTGTGTTGTTGTTCTCACTCGGCTCTGTAACCTTCCAATACATCCCAAAGCCACCGAGAATGTTGATAAGGGAGAAAATGGTGGCTATAGCCATTAAGGCTGTGGTCTTAATGCTCTGGCTGGCCGGTCTCCTCGCGCGAGTGAGAGGCCTCATCAAATGGTGGAGGCCGACTGAGTTGATGCCCATCATAAATAGCAAGGCTATGAGGGCGGATGGCCACCATTAATGGCCCCTCCTGGCGTTGCTCCACGTACCCACCCTGCTCCACGTGGCACCCCATCCGGGGGTTGGAGATCCTTGCTGGCGAGAGTTTGACACTGCTCTGATATGTCTGAAGCTTCAAAGTTGCGTGCTTCCCAGTATATCTGTTCGAGTTCCCTAGAAACTCCTTCATTTGCCAGGTAGTCAGCCACTCTGTTTGCCCCTCTCTTTACATGGGAAGGGGTTATGTTGAGGTTGGCCCTAAGGAGACCTTTGAAGTCCTCGAGCATCCCAGAGAGTCGCCAGCTGGGAGAGATTTTCTGTGGGTTTTCCCCGTGGAGGATTTTAGTGATCAGCTGGATGACGATTTGTGAGTCCCCCTCCAAGATGACCCTACGACTGTGTAGGGCTACTGCGATTCGAAGACCTTGCAATAGGTCGATTAGCTCCGCTGCATTATTTGTAGTCTCCCCCAGATACCCCGCTGCCAGGATTAGGATTTCCCCTTTGGAGTTCTTGATTACAGCTCCATAGCTGGTTGGTCCTGGGTTTCCTTTTGAAGCTCCATCAAAGTTGATCTTTATGAAGCCTGTTGGAGGTGGGGTCCAAGTGGTTGGGCTAATGTTTTGGCTCTTAGGAACTTTGATTACCAGTTGGTTGATCAATCTGAGCTGCCATACTTGTAGAGTGCATTGTTCCTCCGGGTTACATTCTTTATCCTTTGGTTGTCAGTTCTTGCTTCTAACTGTTTCCTTGATGAGCATGGCAATTTTTCCCCAAGTTAGTTATGGTGTGGATTCCTTGGAATGGAAGATACGTTTGTTTCGCTCCTTCCAAATTTGACAGAGAATAAACCCTGGGAGGAGTTGCCAGATGTAATTCAGTATGGGGTTGTTGTAAGTGATTGAGTCCCAGTTTTCAATCGTGTCTTTGATGCTGCCTCTATTTTGGTTGGATCTTCGCATTATTTGAGCTCCCTGGTCCCATATAGATTGGCTATAATGGCATCCGTTGAAAATATGCTCTTTGGTTTCCTCTTGGTGTTGGCATAAGATGCAAATTGAGGGTCCAATGAAGCCTCTTCACCTGAGATTATCCCAGGTTAGAATTCTGTTATGGACAATTAACCAGAGGAAGGTGGAAACCTTTGGCCATAGTGCCTTGTTCCAAATTTTGTTCCAAATATTTTCCTTTTCTCGATTTTGGTAATTGCCTTATAAGTAGTAGGCCTCTTTGACTGAAAAATTACCAGTTGTGGAGTGTCCCCATCTGAGGATGTCTGGGCCTTCTCTATTGGGGATTTTCCTGTGACTTGCGTAGTGGTGCCAGGCTAATAGATTTAAGTTTTCTGGGACCCTTAATTCCTGGCTGGAAGTCTTCCATTGTCGCCACTACTGTCTTTGTTCGATGGGTTTCCATAGATATTTTACCTTGAGTGGAATATCTTGATTAAGAGCCTGTTGGAGGGGTCTCAACTCTGCCAGATCATTTAGAGGTTTAAGTTGTTGCCGGGAGTCTTGCCAAAACATTGCACTTTCTCCATTTCGGATCTCCCAAAAAGCATGCTTCTGTATTAGGTCTTTGTTTTGCCAGGTTGTATTCCAAATGTTTGAACCCTGTATTCAGACATTATGCCTGATCAGTTGGTAGGCCTGCATGGAGGGAGCGTATTTTCTCTTCCAGATTTGCGCCCATAGGGCATCTAGTGTTTTCATCCATCTTGTTGGTTGTGGAGCCTGATTATCTTCCTGATTCAGAGGTCCTTGCTTTCAGCCGTGTTTATACCCCATGAAGTATTTACACCCCAGAAGTATGTACACTCTTCCATGCGGGGGAGTACAGAGGGGGGGTACCCCCTCTGTGGGGT
>ML777570.1:264559-340103 GCA_009831015.1 Picea engelmannii
TGATTTACGTTTTTTATTATCCCTGCCTTAAAATTAACATGTGAATGGTACCGTGATGATTTACATTTTTTTATTATCCCTGCCAATAGGCAGGTTATGATGTATTTATTTGCAGTTTTTTTTTTCCAATATGCAAAAAATACTTATACTAGCATATCCTTAAGCGGGCGAATGGTAATGCCGAAGTAATGTGAGGGAAATTTTCATATTAATGTTGTAAATTGGAATGTTGCAATTGAAATAATCTTATTTGAAGTTGGTTCATTCTACATTTTGAAAAGAAATAATGTAAATTCTGTATATTCTACTGTAAATTCTAAAATTCTATAATTAAATGTATGATCTTAAAGTTATGAATTTTATTAATTAATTGTTTTTGGCTTTCATTAAAACACTTGGAATAAGTCTTATTTGGACATTTGATCTTTTTTTATCTTTGTTGATTGTTATGACTTTTATATTAAATAAAATACAAAACACCTTAAATTGGATATTATCTCAAACTACCATGTAATCATTTATAGCACACCTTACATTATGTTGTGTACTATCTATATGGCTAGCTCAGTGATTTCCAAGGTCGTCATTCAAAGATTTATTTCCCCAAAGAATCAGATGTCTTAATGATGAGCACACCACTTTATTTTCATTGTTTTTTATTTATTCCCATTAATTACTACTTTTTACATTGGACCAACCAATGTTTAAATAAAAAAATCAAGCAATAATAACAACAAACATTTGGAATTAGAATGTATCAAACTAATTTATGATGAGTGAAAATTAAAAACCACTAACCATGTTTAATGAGGTTTTGACAATTGGAATGTTAAACATACTTTCTATCTTTGAATATGTTAGACATCTTATAGTTTTGCTATTAATGAAGAATTAAAAAAAAAAATTATGTCTGTAATATTAACTTATCTTATCTTCAGTGAGTCTTTGTAGCATTGAGAATCACATAATTAGCTCCTCCACCTCTAAAACTATTGCTAGACATCTTATAGTTTTGTTATTGATGAAGAATTAAAAAAAAAAAATTATGTCTATAATATTAACTTATCTTCAACGAGTCTTTGTAGCATTGAGAATCACATAATTAGCTCATCCACCTCTAAAACTATTGCCACCACCACCAATCTTGCATAAAATTACATGTTCATGGATGGATAGGATAAGATGTACATATATCCATCTTATCTTATCTTCCATGCAAAATGACCCACACATCTCAAAGCACTTTATACCCAAACACAAACACAGTTGTACTTAAATATTTCGCTAACTCCACCCTACATCCATCTTTTCTTCTTTTCACTTGCTTTTGTTTGTTCTTTTTTTCACAAACACATCCGTACATAAGTATTTTTATAATTCCACCCTACATCCATATTTTCTTCTTCTCACTTGCCTTTTCTCGAGCTTTTTTTCTTCTCACTTGCCTTAGCTCATTCGAGAATATCTTTGTTCTTTTTTTCTTCTCACTTACCTTAGTTGGTTCGAGAACATATTTCTTCCTTTGCCCTAGCAGATCGGTTGTCCTCTTTTGTGAAATAGTCACACAGTTCCCTTTCTTTTTGGCCCACTCTGATTTTCCGAGCCTCTCTTTTTGGCCCACCCTCACTTTTGGAGCCTCTCTTTTCGAAACCTTTCTAATCCTTAGTGTGATTCTTAACGACACTTCTATCCATCCATTAAGTACCCTGATGCAAAGGTGAAGCCGTCACACGTAACTCACTGGAAGGCAAGGGCTCGCTACCTTGCAACTCCTCTTGTTAAAATATAAATTACATATATTCACCATTAAAACTCCTAACTAAGGAAATTGAAGTGAAATGGTAATTTGAGAAAAAATTGAAATAAAGAAACACAATTTATTGCATGCATTAACCATTAAAACTCTTAACCAACCATATTGAGGTGAAATGCTAATTTGATAAGTATTTGAATTGAAGAGTTAATTTGAGAAGCATACTCAGGTGAAATGCTAATTTGAGAAGTATTTGAGTTGAAGAGTTAATTTGAGAAATATTTGAATTGAAGAAACAAAAACTTAGTGAACTTTATTATAATAGTGCACATTTAAATGAAAATTGTTTGAATGGAAGAAACAAAAATTTTGTGAACTTTATTATCAATAGTGCACATTTAAATGAAAATCATTAAAAACTACATTGTGAAATAAAAGAATATAAAGACAAAAATAATAAAGTCATAATTGTTATATTATTTATTTACAACTTTACTTAATTATGAATTAAGAATGAGAAACTATATTAGATAATATATTGAAATATTTCATTTAAAAAATAAATGGAATTTATCATAATTTAAAATCAATTTGTACAGAATAAAAGTAAGTTTAAGTTGGATTTATAAAAAAATTAGTGTGTAAAGAGCAGACGACTTTGCCATTACAATCATCTACCTATTGAGTCTGAGATAAATAAGTACAAGATCTTATTTTAAAACTCTTAATCATATTGAGGTTAAATGCTAATTTAAAGAATGTTTGAATTGAAAAATTAAAATTCCTTTGAACTTTACACCAACAACAGAGATCTAAATGAAAATCATTCAAACTTATCATATATATATATATATAAAACTTAAAAAATATGTTAAAGCATATTCACAAATGGAAAATATATATTTTGCATAGAGGAAATGATATTAGAGTCAAATATTAGAAATGGCAACACTGAAGTATAACACTATAAAGCTTAAAAAATATGTTAAAGCATATTAACAAATGGAAAATATATATTTTGCACAGAGGAAATGATATTAGAGTTAAATATTAGAAATGGCAACACTGAAATGCCTTATTTTATATCTTCCCAATATTTGGGCGTTTAGATAAATTCATTGAGAAAATTGAACAAATTATTGACACATAGACACAAGCAAGGATAGATACTCTACAATCACCTTGCCTTCTTCTTCAACTTCGATTTCATAATCTACTAGTAGCCTTCTTCTTCAACTGTGATTTCATAATCTGCTAGTGGATCTCTAGTCAAGTTATTTACAATATCTTTTTCCATCTCCTCGTCTCGTATTTCCAAGGGTGCACTATCATGTTGATTGTTATTTTATGTGACATCTTGCATGTCATCTACAGTATCAGTAGCATTTTGAGGCTCTCTTTCTGTCTCAAAAGTTGCAGAACCTATCTCTGCATGGCCCTGGCTAGCAGCACTCGAACCTACGCCTACATTTTGGAGTTCTCAAAAAAGGAATTCTACTGGCTCTTCCTTTGTAGCTGAACGTAAACGTAATAAGGTTGTTTCAGCTGATCCAACATCACAAAAATACAAGTGATCGTGTGAAATTAGAAATGTAAATAGCAATTACACAGAAAACAACAACACTTTCAAGGGTTCTGAGAAAACAAATAGTAGAATTAAAAAGTAAAATTATCATGTACCCTTTCCTCTTTCAAAACCCATTGATATCATATCTGCAAGCGGTGCAAGCGGTTTACAAAAGGAGGAGCATGTACTCCATTCACAAGACCAAGACAAGATTGAAAATTGTTTGAAGAAGGAAAATGCAAAGAAATTGTAGATTGATTATTACCTTCTATGACTCCAATAGGCAAAATTGCATAAATCCAATGCAAAGTATTCAGCCCGAACAACAATTGTACAATTGTAAGAGATGAAACAAAAAAATCAAGATTATTTTCTCACAGCTCCTCCCCTGTGAAAATCAGACCGATTCCTCTTATTATTGGACGACTTCGCATGCATATGAAAGTTAATGAGATTTCTCTCAAACATCTCCACGAACAGATCTTGTAACTGATCAAAGCTCTCCGATCAACAAAAAAATCCATAAAAAAAGACAAGATTATTTTCTCACAGCTCCTCCCCTGTGAAAATCAGACCGATTCCTCTTATTGTTGGACGACTTCGCATGCATATGAAAGTTAATGAGATTTCTCTCAAACATCTCCACGAACAGATCTTGTAACTGCTCAAAGCTCTCCGATCAACTCTCCAAATAGCTTTGATAAACTCTGCCCTAGCGCACTGCTTTCACCGGAGGTTGCTGCGTTGTTGTCTATCGGGACCCCTCTAAGGAAAATCACATCATTCTCAAGAGATTTTGCTTTGAGATTATCAATAATAGTGGAGACAGATATTTTCCAAGTTTACATGGTTTCCAGGCTCTGTTTGTTGAGCCAGTTTTCCTGGATTCGCACCCCACGCGTCTTTGAACTACTTTGCCTGCGGTGCAGCTTTCGTTGGTATGTGGTGTTATGATTTTTAACCCACAGGAATGACTGAGCTCCTAATCTGCTGCGACTTTTGAGCTGGAAAATGGACTGACAGAATGGCAGACTACTCTGTCAATACCCTGCTGCTCCTTCATCCAATGACTCTGAGTTGTAACAGGGAAAACGCACAGGCATAGGCAACATGACCAAATTCCTTCATATGGACGATCTGCTAGGCTCGGCTACTGCATTGGATTTGTCTCCGAGTGGGCAAGACACGGAGACGGTCAGGCGAGTATCGGAGCTGAAGAAGGAATTGAGGAAGCTCGTGAATTTTATCACTGACGAGGACGAATGCAGGATTGGGCTCTTCGATCAGATTTCCAACACACTCGCTGCTCTCAAGGACATCAAGTTCAAGAAACGGACCGACAGTGGAAACGAGGGCAATGGTTCAGCCTCTACGTCACAGAGTCTCAAAAACATTGTTGTGCCCGAGCATTTTCTGTGCCCAATCTCGTCTCAGCTCATGAGGGATCCCATCATATTGGCTACGGGAGAGGTTAGTATAATTTTCTACTCTTATTCAACTCTTCGGTTCGTGCAGATCCAATTTCATGGATCTCCTAAACATCTATGGTTAACTTCGTCAGAGCTAGGGTATTCATACAATTAAAATGCATTTTGTCTGAGCTAGGGCAACACCCAATTCCGGCAAAAGCCTTGGGAGCGCATGAAAATTTCCCAAATAGTTCTTCTTGTGGCCACCTATAATTTCCCAATTAGTTGTTCTTCTTGTGGCCACCGATAATATTAGTAGGCTTGTCTGCCATTTGGATTTGTTGTACAGACATACAACCGAGCATTTATCCAGGCTTGGCTACAAGCGGGGAACCGGACGTGCCCAAAGACAAAGCAGGTGCTGCCGCACTTGATCCTGACCCCAAACTACCTTGTGCAAAGTGTGATAGAACAGTGGTGCGAGAGACGGGGATTGGAAGCGTCGATGAGAGAAACAACAAGAAATGGGGATGGGGATGAATCTACACTCACCAAATCTGGCATCACACTGGAATAACATAAGTATTTGGGAATCTTGTTGGAGAAGATTGTGCAAGAAAAGGAAAGTCGGGAAGCCACCCGAGAGCTGCGGGAACTGACGAAGACGAAGTTTTCGCACATAGCATACCTCAGGCAGGGGAAGATGTAAGCAATACCATTACTGGTGTCGCTTCTGCTATCTTCCGACTCTGAAACGCAGGAACACACAGTGACGACGCTCCTGAATCTGTCAATCCACGACACGAACAAAACGACAATAGCCGCCCAGGGAGCCATACCCTGCATCGTACAGGTCCTTCGAGACGGTGACACCATGGAGGCTCGGGGAAACGTTGTTCAGCCTCTCGGCGGTGGACAAAAACAAGGCCAAAATCGGGGCATCGGGCGCCCTTCCCGACCTGGTCGATCTCCTTAGCGACGAGAATGCAATGGTCAAGAAGGACTCCGCCTCCGCTCTCTTCAAAATCTGCATCCACAGTGAAAACAGGATCCCATGTGTGAGAGCGGGCATGATTCCTGTGTTACTGAAGCTCGTATCCAACCATAGCGAAGGTCTGGTGGACGAATCCCTAGCGCTCCTCACCATGGTCGCTGCCCACCACGAGGCAACCGAAGCAATGGGGAACGCAGGAGCAGTACTTTGCCTGATGGACATTATCAAAGACGCTCGTATCAACATTGGTAACCACAATAAAAACAGTCGTGGAAAAAGAGTCGGAGTGTCCAATGCTATTGAATCCACGGTAGGGCACGAAACACTGTAGAAATCCACTTAGAGCTGCCCGACAATGCTCTGGATTACACGGATAAGTAATATTAGACTGTAGAAGAATTTCGTTGACTCTATAGTACTGCAAACCAATATCGAAACAACCCACTTCTTGATATTCGAAATATGCCCTCTTCTTCAGAAGAATCCGCCTCATTGGACCCCATTTGCTTATGTTTGTAATGACGTGCAAGCTTGGCTTTGAAGGCCTTGCGCACTATCATTTAGATAAGCATGAAAGGAGCCGGCGATTCATTTAGATAAGCATGAAAGGAGGCCCCGATCGTAACAGGATCGTTGGTTGTTGCAGTACATTGTTGGCTGTTGCAGTGCATGTGTTTGAACAGTGGATTGACAGCACATGATAAAAAAGGATATGTTACAGGTGGATATATTGACTTGACAGGTCAAGTGGTATTGGTTGTGGTTTCAAAGGATGATGAAGGTTGTTTATGGTGAACAAAGATGGTTGTTTTTGAAAAACTGTCAACCAGGTTTTCTACAAAACCTAACACTAAAATATGTTTTCGGTATAATTAGTGAATTTGACTAGTGGAACAAACTTTTAATTTCTTTTTACATCATCAAAAATACTAGAGATATAAGTATTGTCCACATTACAATTCCTTCGACATATACTGTAAATTATAAGTGTAGATCACATAAAAAAAATATATGTTTTGACTTTACATGCCAAGTTCAAAAAGACAAAAAACAAGTTTTTCATCCTTGTTGCAATGGTATATTAACTGATTGATAATCTTTTGAATCTCATTGTTTGTACTCATGTACCCACTGCATAGTATATCCCATCATCATCTAGCATCAAGGTTTGTATCAACTTCTTTGTTATATTCTCTATATATGTGTTGAACTTTTAGTTGTTGAAACTTCCCACTTAGCACTCGAATTTTAGTCATCCAAGGCTGAAGAGAAACCACCTGTAGATTGTTTTCATCAGAAAACCAGTTGAATCTCTTACTAGTTGTAATCTTTTTACCTTTCTGTAAAATGCAAAATATAAAATACATCACATAGCTAGGAGTTCACCCGTGGTATTAGTTCCAGTGCCACAATTCATCTTAAGACTAAAAGTACCCAAGTCTGGACATTTTAAAATAGCACCAGCCCCACAATTAGTACCCTTACATTGTGAGGCTTCGTCAAAGAACCCCACTGCCAGGTCCCAATCTAGTAAATGGGGCATATCAATCCTAACAAGCTGCCAGGTCCCAGTCTAGTAAATGGGGCATATCAATCCTAACAAGCTGAACAAATTGTGATTTTTTGTTTTTTCCCAAATCTTGTAGAATTTTGTTGCAAACCCTGACCAGGGAAAGTGGATGTTCTTCAAAGATAACCAGGTTCATGTGCTTCCATATCTCCCAACATATATAACAAAGAATTTATTTCCAGTATTCCATCTTCCTTATCCAATTTTGGTAACACTCAATAATTTGTTCTCCTTCCCAAATACTATTTAGTTTTAAGTCTTTTAAGATTGAAAACCAAATGTCTTTGATAAAATTGCACTCAACAAAAAAGTGATTCAAAATTTCCTCATTTTCCCCACATAGAATGCATATGTTAGGCCCAATTATACCCCTTTTTTTAAATTTTCCCAAATGCAAGTTATATTGTATTGGCATGTTATATTGTATAATAGTTGCTTCAATTAGTTGAAGTGAATAAAACAATTTTGCTATAGTTTTATAATATAAAAAATAAAGTTAATATGTGGATGGTATCCTGCTATTTATGTGTTTTATTATACTTGTAAATGGGTAGGTTATATTGTATTACACTTATCCGTTATATTGTATTTTATTTGTTTGTTGAAAAGTATAGATTATATTGTACTTGGTTTGGAATCAAATTCATTTAATTTTTAATTAGTTGTTTTAAATAAAATCATATATAATTAGTTAATTATTTGATAATTATAACAACATTTTTCAAATTTTCCAAATAGTGTATTACAATTTTTTGATTGAATTAGAACATTGATCGATATGACCATTTTTATCTAGTTTGAAAATTATTAAAATTTAAAAAATAAATATTTTTTTATAATTTGTCAGTATCTTATCAATCATTTTCATAAATGAAAATAAATTCATCTGTACCGATGGTCGTTTAGGGCTTGTTATCCCCCATTCTTAGGGATAATTAAGGAGTTGATGTCTCGAGGTCCTTAGGTTGCAAACATGGAGTACAGAGAGGCATATGAGCAGGTAGGGCCCCCTATCATACAATGCACCACCATCTAATCGATGGTAGTTTCATCCACCACACCCAGCTTGGTCCATAGAGGACAACAAGTCTTTCTTCATGAGGTAACAAGTTTGGTGTCGTGGTAAGTGTCATTTTAATATTTGGAACACTTGAACATGTTGCCAAGGATCCTTTCTTGATTTTGAAAGCATTTGCTTGGAAATTCCGTTTTTTTTTTCCTATTTCACCTTGGTGAGTGTCATGGTTTCCTAGTAAGTGGCCACCCTTAGGGAAAGGGTTTCTATTGCGGGGTCTCCTCGATGGGTCATCATACCATTCCCGCTCATACTTGCCATCTTCCGTCACTTTTTCCCCTTCATCTCCCATTCTTTTAGGTTTTCGGGCTTATTGGCCCAAGAAGGGCATGTACCTCATTTAATGAGAAGAAGGGGGTAATTAGGCTCGGAGGTGTCCTAGCAAAAACATAAGCAATAAAATCTTGCCCTGGGATCCCGAGAGCAATGAAACACTTCTAAAAAAAGTAAGGGACCCATAAAATAAATAACTAGTTAATTAATAACACTTTCGAAGGTAGAGTGTTTGTGGGTTATGCATTTCCTTTTTAGTGCTCCTTATTGTCTTCAACTTGGAAAGGAATGAAAACCAAGGTAGATCATATGTGGGTTACACATTTCCTTTTTAGTACCCCTTATTGTCTTCAACTTGGTAACACATGCAAAACAAATGGCTAATAAAGAGCTTGGAAAAATATGCTTTAAAAACAAAAGGAGGAAAATGATGTGGCTAGCCCTCAACAAAGGCGCCCATAAATGAGACAATACAAGCCCCCCTTGTATGTCATGAAAACCCATACCTAGAAGTCTAACCCCATCCATCTCACATTCACTACATGACTTAGAAAGGTTTCTCCTTGGGAACATCCCCTACTTGAGGATTGGTTCATCCAATAGGGAATTATGACACCCCTCATATATCTAAATTTGGCAAATTGTATAAGGTCTTTGAGCATTTGTTTATTTTAAAAAGGGGAGATTTGCTGCACATGTTCGGGTGGTTCTTTTATTAGATATGGCTTACTTGGAATGATATTGTGATTTGTGGACCCTTGGAGGGTGTACTTGTTTGTCTTTGCAGGACCTTGAAAGGTGAAAGTTGGATCATGAAGGCACAAGGTCACTTGGACCTTCATTTGGGGCATGAAGCCCACAGGTTGGTTGATGCGCCCCCTTCTCTTTGGACACATGGATGATGAACGTTTCTTTTGGGGGAATGATAGGACACCTTGGAGAAGGAGACTAGCCCCACCTTTGCCCAACGTTTGACCTTGGAGACTCAAAACATCATCTCCTAGGGCATGTTGTCATAATTGGAGGGCTAGGGTTTGGTGGTGTTGGATGGTTTGATGATAACTTGGCACATATTGATGAAGGAAGACTCTTGCAGATGAAGACATGGCCTAGGCCCAACGTCTCCCTCAAGAACCTCAATGTCTTGCTTATTATTCCAAAACGTCACCCCTAAGGGGTATGGAATCACCTTTTAGGGCTTTCTTCTTTTGTAAATTTAAATTCTAATTTGTAAAGGGGAAAATTGAGGAGGTCGGCCTCCCTAATTTGTGTTTGACCATAGGTATGTGGACAAATTGGTTTTACAAGGTCTTGTATAAATAAAGGCCTTGCCACTTTTATTTTACACATAACTCACTTCAAAATTACATAAGTGTTGGCTGAAATTTTCACCCTACTTGGGAAAATCGCATCTCTCTCTCTCTCTCTCTCTCTCTCTTGTGCTATTTGGATGCTTGTTATTTGTCTATTTGAAGGAAGGCTAGCACTATCTCTTGGATGATTGGTTCTTGCTCTTGTGATGGAATGTTCTTGGTAAAGGGTTTATCTTGCTAATTCTTGGACTAGGTAAGGAATTTATAAGTTGTTCTTTTCTTGGTTACATGGTTAATTTTTTTAAGCTATTGGAGGAGTATAAAGGCATACACCCTCCACTAAGATCTATCACCATTGTCTTGGATAAGCCATTTTTGCAAAGGTTGCTAGGAGGAGTAAAAAGGCTTACACCCTCTTATATTTACCTTGTTAGTTTGGTTTTCTCTAGGGAGTAAAAACGATTACACCCAACTAGCCCTTATACAAGAGACCCAGTAACCCAATTGAAAAGGCACTAGTCCAATTTGCATTGGAGAAATAAAATCATTGCATTGGTATACGTGAAAAGTTGTGATTTTGAAATTGTCTAAGTTAGAAGTTATTATTTATGCTTGAGGATTTAT
The DNA here is from genome assembly GCA_009831015.1 of Picea engelmannii. Classification (NCBI taxonomy): domain Eukaryota; kingdom Viridiplantae; phylum Streptophyta; class Pinopsida; order Pinales; family Pinaceae; genus Picea; species Picea engelmannii. The sequence continues at coordinate 275,138 of ML777570.1, forward strand.
CGTGCCCTAGGGCGTATTGATTGGCCAACTAATTATTGTTGTTATTATAATTTAATGATAAAACCATTAGGGTTGCAAAAAAACTCTCTCTTTCATTTATTGCTCTCTAATCTACCGCTGAAATTTACTAGTAAACCTAGATTATTGTTCTACTGCTTATTAGTTATCATTTAGATGGTTTACTTTTCAGTTTTAGTGGTTATATCTTGATTTTGTAGATATTTTTTGCTACAACCATTTGACTTTTACATACTTTGTTGATAACACTTTAATAAACAACCCTCTAACATCACTAAAGTCTTGTTTCATTTCATGGAAGTTTAACTAATTTTCACTAGCTTAGTTTCCACTATCTTATGCTTGATTTTAGTGGTTTAATTTGCAGCGATTGCTAGTTGTTTATTGCTGATTTGTACACGTATATACTATTTCAATTTGGGACAACAAGGATTCTTTCTTGATCCCCTTTGATAAAAGGATTGGTTTATGATCATTTGTCTTGTTCTAGGCAGGGATAACATTGTTTTGCAGGTACAAAACACTTGGAAGCCATCTACTCTTTAACAAGAATATTTTCCAAGCCATTATTCATCTCCAAGCTTGACCTATATGGGTTTCACTCATCATCATTTTACTTTCCATCTCAATCCCCCCAGGGTCACCAAGATTCCCCCCTTGTGGTGATTTCATCATCACTAAAGCAAGGGGAGTGTCTATCTAAGGTGACAGTGGGTAGGTACTCCCTTAGTTGTCACACTTCTGTGGATTGGGTTAGGATTTCCCCAATCTACAGATTCTGTGATAAAAGAGCTCATGGAAACATATGTCCACATTTTGGTCACCTCTTCGTGGATTCCGATCTAATGTAAAAGACCGTGAAATAAAGTTTGGATCTAAGATAAAAGACGGTGAAATAAAATCTTATACGTGTCCTTTACGTTTGCATCCGTGGATGTGTTGTTTTATTCTAAACCGCATATATCATAATAAACATCTATACATGTGTTGTTTTGTTCTAAACCTCAATAAATTGCACATACACCAACTTTTCAATAATGAATCCTACTCTAATTTTCACTAAAACACAAGTTTGTGTGTGAATTTCATTTTCTCAACCTAATGTAACTTTGTTTGTTAATTTAATTATGTTACTACCTAATATAACTTTGTTTGTTAAGTTAATTATGTTGCAAATCCCTTACTCCAACACCTAGGTACTTTGTTTTCTAGTGATTCCTTACTACAAATCAAGTTAACACCTCACAAAACCAAAATACACTGCTGGAATATTCAACTCAATAAAGATAGCAGAAGCAATACTAGAAACCAAAATCTCATGCACAATACACAAATATATTTTAACCATCAACTAATCTTATCATTCAATTAACTCCAAAGCTTACAAGGGCTCCCTTACTAGGAAAATGGACCAAATAAAAAAGAGACAAAGTGCATCAAAAACATGTCTGGCTTGATTTGTTGCCAAACTTGTTGTATGATCATGTATGGATTCAACGTGAATGTTATGCCGATATCTGCACACTCCTGTGCTATCTACATGAATGCAAAGTTGAAACCTACGCTAACTACACGAATGTAAAGTTGAAACCTACACTAACTACGTGAATGTAAAGTTGAAACATGTGCTAACTACGCGATTGTACCAGAATAGTTGTATTGTTCTGTGACGACTGATCCTTCTGTTGTATGACTGATCTCTTTCTCTCTCCATTTGGCCTAGATCTCTAAATGGAAGTCCTTCTCCACCTGTCTAAGATCTCCTTGAATCATAGTCCTTCGTGATCCAATCCTCTTTGTGTCAACTCACTCAACACAAGTAAGCTGCTTCTCCTTTACACTAGCCTTGTTTTTATAAGATTGAGTTATAATCTAAACCTCATATCCAAAGTGATTGATGATTGATATTACTTCTCACCTCACTTGAGATCAACAATTATTATTTAATTCATTAATGCTAATTAAAAATTTTCCTTAAATAAAACCTAACTTACTAATTAAAATCACTTTACTTTAATAATTCCTTTCATTAAAATAAAGTAAAGGATGGAAGGCTTTGGACAATTTCCACACATCTAGACACATAGACTTGTGCATAAATACCTATCTAATGCTACCATGCATCAACACTCCATCTTAGTGAGGAAGGTATTATGCACCACTCCAAGATTGTCTCTGAATAACACAAACTTCCTTTTAACCAAGGGTTTGGTCAGAATATCTGCAACCTTCTCATCTATGGAAATATATTGAAGCTTCATAGCTCCCTTCTGGATCCTATCCTAGATGAAGTGGTATATGATCTTTATATGCTTGGACTTGTCATGGAATATTGGATTCTTCTAGATTTTGATACAACTTTGATTATAGCAATATATCACCGTAGGCTCCAACTCCTGATCAAATAAACCTGTAAGTAATTTGTGAATCCAAATGGCTTCATAGCTAGCCATACATGTTTCCATATACTATGCCTCTGCTGAACTGAGTGCTACAAAAGTCTACTTCCTATTGAACCAAGTAATCATTGTTGATCCCAAGTTGAAGCAACACCTCGAGGTTCTCTTTCTACCTACTGCACTCCCTGCCCAATCTAAGTATGAGTATCCCTACAACTCCACTCTATCTCCTCCAAGATATATCAATCCATACTCCATTGTACCTCTCAAGTACCTAGGCACATGTTTCGCTGCAATCCAATGCACTTTCCTCGACTCCACCGTGAATTGACTCAAGGTGGTCATAGAAAAACAAATATATTGTCTAGTGTTGACCAAATACATCAAGGACCCTATCAACTTCCTGTATATCCTGGGATCCACCAACTCTGAATCTAAAGTGATCACCTTCTTCAAATTTGTATCCATAGGTGTAGCAATTGGTGTACATTCCTCCATCCCGAATCTCCTCAATATCTCTACTGCATACTTCCCTTGGCCAAGGAAGATCTCACCCAATTCCTGCCATACGTCTAATCCTAAGAAATAATGCATCAAGCCAATGTCCTTCATCTCAAATTCACTAGATAAATCTACTTTACACCCTGCAATAAGCTCCTCTGCAACTTTAAGAAACAAATAATCTATGTACAGAACCAAGATGAGTGGATCTTCCCCAAAAAGTATGAAGTACACGTTGGGATCAACCTCACTCTTGGTAAATAACATACTCTGCAAGTATCTGTCAATCCTGGAATACCATGCCATGGGGGCTTGTTTGAGCCCGTACAAGGATTTATTTAGCCTACACAAATGAGAATCCCTCCCATGTACCTCAAATCCCCGAGGTTTCTCTATGTATACTTCCTCCTCAATAATCCCATTGAGGAAAGTTGTTTTCACATCCATTTGATGTATCCTCCACCTCATAACTGAAGCAATAGAAATAACAAATTGAATGGAAGCATACTTGGTGACTGGAGAAAAAGTCTCCTCATACTCCACTCCCTTTTTTTGGGAGAACCCTCTTGCCACAAAACTCACCTTGAACTTATCGATGCTACCATCTAGAACATGCTTAATATTGTAGAGCCACCTGGAACTCGCAACTAACTTCCCCTCCAGTCTTGACACTATGTCCCAAACATCACTCCTCATGATAGAAGTGTACTCCTCTACCATGGCATCCCGCCATACTTGTTGATCTACTACTTCCTCAAAATTGGAAGGCTCAAAACCAATGGTGCTACTCATAAGTGCCATATAGTTTGTGTTAGCACTCTGTAAATTTTTCCCGGCTGAGAGACAAACGACATAGGTAATTGTTTCAACCAACTTTAGAGCTGGGCACTAGCCTGCTCAACTTAGAGAGGGCTCTCTCATGTCACTTGATATTTCTTTGGAAATCATTGGCTAGGTTTCGTTTGTTTTGGGGGGGTATTATAAAGTTGTTGAAGAAATGGGGGTGACATTTGGGTTATGGAGTCAGAAATGAATAAAGCAATGGTAGGTCATTAGAACTATCTAGAGGAGAAAGGCTAAGTGAGGCAATGTGTCTGAGTTTTCAAATTGAAATTCGCATGGCAAAATAAGAAAAAGGAAAGCACATAACTGCTTTAGAGAATATTAAAATAAATTCTGAAATAGTTGAGAAGAGAATCACATGAATTTAAATTGCTACGTCTAGAGCATCATCAGACAAATTCCAGACTTTTAACTCTCCAATTTAAAAGAAGAAATTGTAAATGGAATTTTAAAGACACAGGAAACACACACTATGAAAGAAGACAGAACTCATATCATAGTCGATTATAGTCTTTTCATAAATAGTTCAAAAATTGCTTCTGCAACATATATTCAGTTTAGCTCCATGATTTTACAAAGTCTACCTGCAACGAGGGCAGGCCCCCTTTTCCCTCATGCTTTCTTTATCCTTGGGATGATATATATAGAGAATTTACATGTAGGATTCAAAATGACTCAACTTCCCCACAGTCTAAAGATAGAGATCAGTTACAAAAAAGAGTAACACATAACAACTATTCTTCTACTTTATAGGGAGCGTTATAAACAGGTCTGACATATTTGAGGCTTTTTCATTGAACGTCATATGTCCAAAATTTTCCAAAACGTACTCAATTCAACCTGAGAACTTATTCCAACTTGGCGATTTCTTCTTTTAGAGTGTTCAACCAGACTGGTTGATTTTCCCCAACACTTTCGACCACCTTAGATTTGACTCCTGTCTTCTGCCGCTTGCTCCACTCCCTCTTTACTGCTCGTTTGTAACGCCTGTCCACGTGCCCGTTGATGATTAAATCCCTCATGGTGGGATTTAGTATGACCTTTGATTCTGATTCTGTCGCAGGGTCAGTATGGAATTTGGTTGCTAATATCTATGCAATTGAATTCTCTTTCTTACTCATTGATGGATTTGCCATGTTAAGTTGAAAATCCTGTTTCACTGAATGTTGTTTGATCGGCTTGGTCCATGTCTCCCAGTTTTGTAGAAAACACGATTTTCATCTTCCTTAACTTCATAGAAATTAGGAAATTGATCCAGTTTGAGATTACTCTACTTATGAATGAAGCGTTGATTGCCCAAAGCAGAATAACACCATCCATATTTTGAAGAGCCATAGTCATTGAGTTTTAATCATGAATTGCTGACAAGAGTACCTGCTGGTACACTGGTTTATCACGTTTGGCCAATCTATTTCGAATGATGAGCCTTTGAGTTAGTTATATGGTGGTGCTTACCTGGCATCGCACAGATGTAAAGTACCTGAATGAGTGGCATGAGGTAATTTGATCGGTTGTCACCTTTCCCCACACAAATTGTTGATTTGACGTATTCAAATGGCATTAGAATACGTGACATCGGGGCGTGGTTGAGTGGTTTCGCTCTCACCCGCTTTTCCCCCCGATATACTTTAGGGAGCGCTGCATGTCCACGTTTTGAAACTGTGGTATTTCCCTGACCTACCCTCAAAAACTTATCCTTCGCGCTACTTCAATATCCGATATGCGTCTTGGCCATTGATCTAGACCGCTCCAAGATCTAGGGTCTGTCGGGATTTAGCAACTTCCAACATTGAGGATTTAGGGAAAACTGTTTTAGGAAGACCGCTTTTCACCCTGATGTACCTCTAAAGGCGCCACATGCCCGTGAAACAAAACCACGGTGTTTTCCCCGGTTTGCCTTAGAACAAATAACTCTCGTGCTATTTCAATGCTCGATATGGTTGCTGACCATTGATCTATGACACCTGAGATCTGTGGTTGGCCGGATCCCATCACTTCCGCATCTCCGCTATATTTGTTCATGCACCACTATATGTGACCATTCTTCTCCAAACTATCATGCCTCCACAACGATGTAGCTCCTTGCTAAATTTTTGAGACCTTGACCCTGTCTGAAAATTGTTATGGCGATAACATAGACTCCTATTGGGGATGCTATCCTCCCTGTGAGGTAGCAAAGAATTGTAGACCCGGTCTGCCTTCTTCATTGGGATACTTTCAAAACATGTGAGTGTACCTTGTTACGTCTTGGAGACTGAGTGTCAATTTTAGAACCAAACTTTGCACACTACTCTCAACTGGATGCTGAACAAAAAATACCACTAGAATCTAACTGTACATACTACTAGAAATTAAAAAAGAATGCTTGACCAACAAGCTTATTCGCACACTCCTACCTACCCTAACTGCTGAAACAAACTGCAAATCAAGTGAAATCATAATTCCAATGCAACCACGACGACATTTTATCCACTGTTTGTTTTCTTTGCACTTGCTTGTACCAAATCTTTTTTGATAATTCATTCAAAACTCCATCCATAAATCCAAATCTCAAAAAATCAAGAACATTTGGACTGTTTACTTCCTCCAATAAAACTACAAATGGATCTTTTAAAACATGCACAAAACAACTATCCTGTTTCACCCCTTCCACCGTATTCTTGTTTTCATGCGATTTAACCTATTGATTTCCATCAAGAAGATGGCAGGTTTGCTGAGAAGTTTGGAAGTAATAGTTTCTTGAAACATAAGACAACCATGGCTGAAGAACATTGTCTGGTGTAAAGCGACCCATATTTAATACAGACCCCAATTCGTCACTCCCTTTATCCTTAAGCTTGCATCCAACTATCCTCTGTAGATCTTGATTATAAATTTTTTCCATATAACGTGCCATGGAATCATGAAACACATAAAGAATGTTTCCTTTTTAGGAGCTAAGATAGAAAAACACGCTTCCTTCACAAGCGTTTTTTGCTCTTGCTTCATTTCTTCAATCTTGGGAATATTTTCGGATGGAATGACAACAATAGGTGTGTCTACTCTTCCATACATATCAACAAAAACACTCATACATTCTCGAACATCTTCAAATATGACAACCATATCATGTGCATCATCCTTTTCATTATCTTTCTGTATTTCTGATTGAGAAATGTCAGATGTTGTTTTGTTGCTTTCCTGAAACTCTATGTCATTTGTTTTTTCGTTGCTTGGAGTCTCCATAGATGCAGTTTCATAATCCTCATCCATGTCTAGGCCACTTAGAAATTGGACCACCACGTCATTTTCAGGGGAAGAAAGACAACTTTGAAACACTTTGTCTTGCTGGAAATATTGTTGAATATCTATGTTAGTTTCAGGAGAAGGAAAATAACCTTTAACAACAATTTCTTGATCAACTTATTCTTCTTTTTTAATTTGGTGGTTAAGCACAGGTTGTAACTCTGAATTGGAATATCCTTTCAAGTAATCAGCTACATGATCATTCAATGCATGTGAATGTTGTTGGTCTTCCTTACTGATAACAATTTCCTCATGTAAAATAGTGCCACTGTGAATGCAGTCAGACTTCCCTGTTTCTTCTGTTATATCATGATTTGCTTTCAACCATTCAAAGGAAGAAATACATAAAGGAAGATAGTTTTCATTTGTAAGTCTACTGCTTTCTTCATATTTAACATCATGCCTAGAGGATTTATGATTTGAAACATTATAGACATTTTGTTTCAACAGTTCGAAAGACGAAAAACACGATGGTAAGGTTCTTTCACCTGATTCAAAACCTTCTTCATTTTCTTCACTGCTGTCATAGGCACATTTTTCAATTTCTTTGGATTGCTGAAGACACTTATTTTCAGATTCATCTTCGACTAATGGCTGCAAATTTGTACTGACAAGACCTTGTATATAACAAGTACCAAGGTCATCAAACACATGAGAAGATTGCTGCAATTTCTTGTCATTTTTTTTTTTTCAGTGAATCGATGTGATTTGGCATTAACACACATTCCTTTGCTTCAATGATGATCTTAGGATTTTATTTCAACAATTTGAATGAAGAAAAACATAAAGGTAAAGAATTGCCTTCAGCTGATTCAATACTTTCTTCTTTGTAACTGTGATATGTAGGTTGATTGCTCTCATTACACTGCTGAAAAGGAACATTTTCTGATAGAGAACATGTAGTTGGTTGTTCTAGGGAGTCAACATCATAATCATCATCATATTCATCATATATAGGTAAATCAACAACATATGCAATGTCATATAACAAGAACAAACTTGGAACATCAACCCATTCTTCAACAAACTGATTTGCAAACTCATCTTCTTGACTGTCTACAAATGAATAAAAACAATCAGCCCCCTGCTTATCATGGGATGGATCAGAAGCTAAATCAACACCTCTTGTTTCAACAAGTGGAATATAATTTTTTGCAAAATCATTGACATTAAAAACTTCAAGAGGGCATATGATATTATTAACCCTCTGCTCAATATTCAAATCAACCATTTTCTGTTCATATTCCTTGTCATTTTCTTTAGCATCCAACTCCTCATTTCGAATCTGTTTACATGCTTGGATATTGTGTTGAATCTCCTGAGCATAATTAAATATTTTTTGTAAGGACTTAGATCTTCTTTCCATCAGGAGGAAAGACAATTCTGGATGAAGAGTTGTTATATAATGGAGCATGGCAGCAACTTCAGTGGGTTGAATTTCTCTGGGCAAATTGCAATAAATACTGGAAAACCTTCTACTAAATGTAGAAATAGTTTCATTGCTCTACCTCTTCAAGGCATATAACTCTGTAAGTTGTAGATCCAAAGATTTCTTCTTGCCCCAAAAATTTAAAAAGACATTCTTCAATTCCTCCCATGAGCTAATTGTCTCTGGCTGCAAATGTTTAAACCAGTCTTTGGTGTCCCCTTTCAAGGATTGAGAGAAGGCCCTCATGCAAACATAATCATGGTCAATCTCAAACAAATCTATAAAATGCTCAAACCCTTGGATGTGTTTTTCGACTATGATGGCATCAAGTTCTCCATCAAACATAGGTAGGTAGTTATAGTGCTTTTGAGGAAAATCATGAAGGATGTGAGGTAATTTTAAGGGTCTGTATCTATGCTGAATCTTGGAGGGTGTTGGATCAAGTACAAGAGGTGAAATATCAGCTTTGGTTTCATGAGGCTCATCAAATTGGTTATGATCATCACATGGCTTAAATGGAATTTTTTTTATCAAAATCAATGATACAGTGAGGATATGTATGTACAAATTTAAGAGGAGGATATACAATTGCAAGATTCTCATGATCATCATTAGAATGCAACAGGTAAAGAAAAATTTCTTTGACATGTTCAAGGAAGGACCAGAGGCAACTTATAACAAACAATAAAATGCCTTGGAAAAAATCCAAATTTAAGTACTTGTTTCCTTCCATAATGTCTTTCATACCTCTATCAAGGGATCTCATCTTCCAGTGGAGTCTCTGAATTACATTCGAAGCTTGAGTGGACTCGCCAATAATGTTTTGGAAGCTGGATTATGCATTGAGAGTGGAGTCGCCATTGAAGATTTGAATTGATGGATTCTTCTACCAGTGGAATCACCTTCAAACTAATTTTTGATGTGTTGAGTCGCCAGAGCAGGAATACAACCAATATGTGCCTAAGTGTTTGTTTCTCTCAGACCTTAGAACTCAACCATGTCGTTCTTTCCAAGGGAAAATTTTTCAATTTCATCCCCGACAATGACACCAGAATGTTAACACGTTGTAAATTTTGTCCGGCTGAGAGACAAATGACAGAAGTAACTGTTTCAACCAGCTTTAGAGCTGGGCACTAGCCTGCTCAACTCAAAGAGGGCTCTCTCATGTCACTTGATATTTCTTTGGAAATCACTGGCTAGGTTTGGTTTGTTTTGGGGGGGTATTATAAAGTTGCTGAAGAAATGGGGGTGACATTTGGGTTATGGGGTCAGAAATGAATAAAGCAGTGGCAGGTCATTAGAACTATCTAGATGAGAAAGGCTAAGTGAGGCAATGTGTTTGAGTTTTCAAATTGAAATTCACATGGAAAAAGAAGAAAAATGAAAACACATAACTGCTTCAGAGCATATTAAAATGAATTCTGAAATAGTTGAGAAGAGAATCACATGAATTTAAATTGCTAAGTCTAGAGCATCATCAGATGAATTCCAGACACAGGAAACACACACTATGAAAGAAGACATAACTCATATCACAACCAATTAGAATCTTTAAAAGAAGAAATTGTAAATGGAATTTTAAAGACATAGGAAACACACACTATGAAAGAAGACATAACTCATATCACAACCAATTAGAATCTTTTCATAAACAATTCAAAAATTTCTTCTGCAACGTATATTCAGCTTAGCTCCATGATTTTACAAAGTCTACTTGCAATGAGGGCAGGCCGCCTTTTCCCTCATGCTTTCTTTATCCTTGGGATGATATGTATAGAAAATTTACATGTAGGATTCAAAACGACTCAACTTCCCCACAATCTAAAGATAGAGATCGGTTACACAAAAGAGTAACACATAACAACTATTCTCCTACTTTACAGGGAGCATTATAAACATGTTTGACATATCTGAGGCTTTTTCATTGAACACCATATGTCCAATTTTTTTGAAATGTACTCAATTCAACCTGAGAACTTATTCCATCTTGGCGATTTCTTCTTTTAAAGTGTTCAACCAGACTGGTTGATTTTCCCCAATGCTTTCAACCACCTCAGCTTTGACTCCTGTCTTCTGTCGCTTGCTCCGCTCCCTCTTTACTTCTCGTTTGTAGCATCTGTCCACATGTCCGTTGATAATTAAATCCCTCATGATAGGATTTAGTCTGACCTCTAATTCTGGTTCTGTCGCAAGGTCAATATGGAATTTGGTTGCTAATATCCATGCAATCGAATTCTCTTTCTTACTCATTGATGGATTTTCCATGTTAGTTTAAAATCTTGTTTCATTGGATGTTGTTTGATCGGCTTGGTCCATGTCTCCCAGTTTTGTAGAAAACACAATTTTCGTCTTCCTCAACTTCACAGAAATTAGGAAGTTGATCCAGTTTGAGATTACTCTACTTACGAATGAAGCGTTTATTTCCCGAAGCAGAATAATGCCATCCATATTTTGAAGAGCGATAGTCATTGAGTTTTAATCATGAATTGATGACAAGAGTACCTGCAGGTACGTTGGTTTATCACGTTTGGTCAATCTATTTTGAATGATGAGCCTTTGAGTTAGTTATCTGGTGACGCTTACTTGGTATCGCACAAATGTAAAGTACCTGAATGAGTGGCATGAGGTGATTTGACCGGCTGTTGCCTTTCCCCACACGAATTGTTGATTTGATGTATTCAAATGGCATTAGAACATGTGACATCGGGGTGTGGTTGAGAGGTTTCACGCTCACCTGATTTCCCCCTCGATATACTTTAGGGAGCGTCGCGTGTCCATGTTTTGAAACCGTGGTATTTCCCCGACCTACCTTAAAAAATTTATCCTCCGCGCTACTTCAATCTCCAATATGCATCTTGGTCGTTGATCTGGACCGCTCCAAGATCTATGGTCCGCCAGGCTTTAGAAACTTCCGACATCGGGGATTTAGGGAAAATGGTTTTAGGCAGACCGCTTTTTTCCCCGATGTACCTCTAAAGGCGCCATGTTCTCGTGAAACAAAACTACGGTGTTTTCCCCGGCCTACCTTAGAACAAATAACTCTCTTGCTATTTTAATGCCCGATATGGTTTCTGACCGTTGATCTATGACACCTGAGATCTGTGGTTGGCCGAGTCCCATCACTTCTGCATCTCCGCTATATTTGTCCATGCACCGCTATATGTGACCATTCTTCTCCAAACTATCATGCCTCCACAACGATGTATCTCCTCACTAAATTTTTGAGACCTCGACCCTGTCTGAAAATTGTTATGGTGATAACAGTTTGGAAACTTCTTCGGAGGCCTGAGCTCTCTGACCGTACTTCTAGGAGCCTTACCAACATTCTTCAATGTCTGTAATAGCCACCTGGGTCTCCTAATAGGACTGGAAGGGGTTAATTCCTCCTCCCCACCTGAAATATGAATTATTGATTGGTGCTCATCCTTCAGAGCCTACTGCTCCTCATCCTCTGTCACTGTTGATGAATCTTGAGATCTTCTAGATGCCAAGTTCTCCTCAAACTTAACATATCTGCTCACAATTGTCTTCCTTTGTGGTGGAATGAAGATCTTGTAATATTTTGAGGTCTCTTTGTACCCAAAAAATATTCCCTTATGTCCTCAAGGCTCCAACTTTGTCCTCTTCTCCACGCAGACATGGATGTAGACTGGAAAACCAAAGATCCTCAAATGACCAATCTCTGGCTTCACTCATGAGAAATCCTCCTCTAGATATTTGTCCCCCAATATCCTATGAGGAATCTTGTTATGCACATATACTATCATGTTACATGCCTCTTCCCAAAGAACCATAGGAAAATCCTGGTCATGTATCATAGCCCTGGCATAATTGATGATGGATTGGTTCTTTCTCTCCACAACCCCATTTTGCTAAGGGTTGTATGAGACTATTAGCTCCCTCTTGATCCCTGACTCCTTGCATAAATCCTTGAAGTTATTGGAGGTGTACTCTCCCCCATTACCTGACCTTAAGAACATGATCTTATTTCCTGTTTGGTTCTCCACCTAAGCACTAAATTCCTGAAACCGAATGAAGACCTCATCCTTGGTATTCATAAAGAAGATCCAGGTTTTCTTGAAATAGTCATCAATAAATGTCACATATTATGATGATCCATGTACTGATGCTACTAACATCAGCCCACTCACATATGAATGGATAAGATCCAATATCCCCTTGGAACTACTCTCGCTACTAGTGTTAGAACACTTTAGAAATTTTCAAATAAAAATCGAATTTTGCAAGTCTTTTTGTTTTGATCTTTTCAAAATAAATTAAAAAAAATAAAATTAGGGGTATTGTTTTTTTAGAATAAAATATCTTTTTGTTATATCTTGATAGGGCGTATCAAATACCAACCATTAAAAATTATCAGTCATCTAGATCGACGGCTCTCGCGATTTTGCAGTTCTAGAATTGTGTAAGGTTTAAGTAAAAGAGAAGTACGAAGTTCAATTCGGTACTTCACAATTCGAGAGTTCAAGCTTAAAGTGTTTAAAGCTCTAAAGAACCCCGAAGTTGCGAAGCTCCAGAGTCCCAGAAACATGTTCCAACGAAAATATTTTAAAATAGATCTATTGATGAGTCATAGGCCACCTGTCAAATCTTTACTTGTACTGACACGTGGAACTCTTTTTGGGCACCTTAGTCACATCATTCGCATGATTTTAGGTGACAGGTGTCATTCACTTTTTATGACACATCATCAACAATGATGACATCACTGCCACATCATGCCGGGAGATTTTCCTTCGGGAGATCAATCAAGAACAAATTCAAAGGAGCACTGGAGTACCAGAGCGCCGAACTGTTGAAGCACCCGAATGATCGTGATAATAAATCACTAAATATTAATGGGTTAAACAGGTTTAAGTAGGTATGATTAATGGTAAGTAATCACTCTGCGAATTCAAACTTCAGGGAAATTCTACTCACCGCAAATACAAACTCACGAACCGTTGGAGCTCCAAAGTTCCGGAATTCTGAAGTACTTAAAATTAAAAAGTGACCTTAAGCCGTGATCAATTTGTTGGTTGTGGAGTCTGATTATCTTCCTGATTCAGAGGTCCTTTCTTTCAGCTGTGTTTATACCCCATGAAGACTTTACATCGCAGAAGTATGTACACTCTTCCATGCGGGGGAGTGCAGAGGGGGGGTACCCCCTCTACGGGGTCCGGGGGCGAAGCCCCCGAAGGAAAAATTGCCTTGTAAATGTATATTGTAATTTCATTGTAAATATGGACCGTTCATTATAAGGTCACATATCTAACGGTAGAAATTATGTTAGGGTTTTTTTCCCTAGAAGGCAACCCTCTGTTATGAGGGAAATGTATTACGGCTATGCATTATGGCGAGTATTGTATTCTGAGAGAGGAGACTGTGAGAGAAAGAAGAGGAAGTTACAACGGCTTTTGCTCTAGGTTGTATCCCTTCATTTGATGGATAATAATAAAGGAAGGACTTGACAATTTCTCTAGTGGATGTAGCCCACACTGGGTGAACCACGTAAATCTATGTCTCTATTGTATTGCGTATCTTCTGTGTTTTGTTTCCGTATTTGTTTTATTTTATTGCTCCGCGGTCCTATTTTTCTAACACAATTAAAATGAAATAAGAATTAAGGGTTGATTAATTGCTCCACGAATTCAGCCTTAAGGAGATATCCATTATTTTGCATTCAAAACTCTCGAATGCCGAACTACCGAAGTACTTTATCTTAATTATGATCATTGAAAATATGTCGAGCTGGCTAGGGTAAAATATTGGGAAAAGTTTTGCAACTGTTAGGTAATAAATTTGACATATTTTAGTATGATCACTCTGTCAATAGATTAATGAGAGGATAACTAGTCATTAATATTTATGTAAATAAAGGTATTTCAAACTTCAAAGCATTTTTCCATTAGCATCTAAAACCTTCGCACTCATCATTTTGAGCTCATAGGTTTTTCTTCTCACAGGAGGGTTAACATCAACTTTTGGAAATCATGGCACCGCGTAAAGAAGGAAGGAAGGAAGATTCATTTACTAAGGAATCAAACCCAAATGCAGACATACTTTTTGATACTACCGCTTGACTGACAGATGTCATTAAATCTTGAAGAAATTTTATGACATTTTAGTGCAGGAAATTTCTCTATGTTTCGATGATTCAACTAAAGAAGGGGATGAGTCATTGTGGTGAACCAGGCCGATTCACCAGGTAAATACCCAACTTAGGTAGAAAAACAGGTTATAATCCATAAAGGGTAATATATTAAATAATAATGTATATGAATATGAGATGATGATATACAATAAAAATGAGGGCCTTATATACCCATGCAGGGGTGCCCTTCCATGAAGAGACATGACCTTTCATTGGGAAGGTGTCTCTTCATTAATTATTCATTAACTATATAATGTATTTATATTTATTATTATATATTATTTTCATAACATTGCCTTCCCCTTAAAAATTCTTTGTCCTCAAAGCATACTTATGGAAGACTTATCTCTTTCTCTGGCTTGTAGTATCTTCTCCTTATTATTTATTCCTGAATTAGTGATCATTGAGGACTTGAAACGATAGGATCTTCTAAGCACTGCGTAGAACCGTCGAATTATAAGGGATTTTTCCCAACGTAAATCGATCTTCTGCACAATGGGGCTTTTATGGGGTTCTCGTAGACAATTTGATGTATTTTGACTCCCATGATAACTTCTACCTTGAGCATCATTTGTAGTGGAGGTAATAATTTTTGACATATTTTTCATTTGTAAGAAGTAGCATATCAGATAGTCTCAGGAGGAATTACCAAAGAGATGAAGGCGAAACATAAAAGAGTTTGGCCAACATTTCCCATACATGTTGGCATATTTTCATTATCTGACTTTGGGCATGCTAAGGTGGAGGCTTCAACCTTAGAAGTTATTAAATTGGTTGAAATTGAATACAAAAGGCATGATACACATAGAGTGGTTGAAAATCATTTATCTCAATTCAATATGAAAAGATACATCCATGAAGATTCACCCTATGATGAAGTTTTCATAGGAGTTAGATCCTATGATGAAGTTGTATCCAAATTTCAAAATCTACCTTAAGATCAACAATCAGGCTTCCTCAGCTTTCAAAATCACAGAAGGAACAATCTACCCAAAATATTGCAGGAAGAACAAAGACTTAATCCAACTTCACAGGTGGAAAAATAACATAGCTCAAGTAACATAACTTGCCCGAAGACAAAGCTAGGGAAGTGGAAAATAATTCAAATACATTGTCCAAAGATGAAAAAATCGTAGGAATATCCATACCAGGTAAAGGAGATCAGGAATTGTTAACATCATTTGAAGCTTTTATGAAGAATGAACATAATTTTCCTTTGTCAATATCAAACACTGAAACTCCAGTGAAAGATACTACAAATCAATGAGAATCTATTGCACGCATTACTCCTATCCCATATTTGACTACCCTGGCAACATGTTTTGATTTACCTTGTTCATAGGTTATTAATATAGATGACCTGAAACCTATTGAACCTTGAGATATGCCTTCATCAGATTTATTTTTCAACAAGAAAAGGAAGGCTATCATACGAAGGGAATCTCGATAGAAGGAGGGAGGAACTACCAAAAAGAATAAAATGATATATGATGGACAGGGACAGAGTGACCCTGAATTCACAAAAGAAGTTGCAGATTCATTGGGAGCCTTTGCAACTGCCAACCAGTGGTGAGTGGATAATATCAGAAAACAATTGGATGAAAAGAATATTCTGATTGAACAATTTCATAATGATATGCAACATATGGAAGTGACTGCCAGAGATAAAATCAATTTTGATATCGATCAAATCAGATAGAGTTTTGAACAACAGATTAAGCCATTAGAAGTTAAACTGGAATTAAGTGTTCAAAATCAAAACTTGAGTAATAACATGCTTTCCCAATGAGATATGTTAATAGAGAAATTGTAGACTTAAATAACCCCATTCGAGAGCACAAGAATGGATATTTTTTCCTTCAAGAAACAAGCATCAGAGATAAATGAAAAGCTGAAAATTGTCCAACAAGATCTGTATGAAAATATGGATATTATTCAAAGACATTATCAAGTAATCAATAATTCTTTGAAGAATATTTATGAAAATGAGAGGGAATCCTTTACATCCAGATCTTCCAAGAATTCATAGTATGGAGGGAAAAGCTTAATGTACCTGGAATTGCTCCTTTTTCACAGTTTGAGCAGATAAAGGGAGAAATGGCTTTAAAGGTCTGGGAAAATAATATTGAATAAAGTAAAAGGCTAGTCAGAGAGGCAAAAGAGGCTTGTCTTAATGCTCTTTCAATTGTAGATATGGAAATGGAAGAGATTGATGTTAGTGGTATTCATGATACACTTGGACAAATTGAGATCGAAAAGAACAAAGAGTTTCTAAATAAAAATAGAGAAAATATACAAAATAATATACTAAAGGTAAATCATGTTGATTTATGAATAGTAAATGACATGCTAGTGAAACCAACTTTACAACAACAGATCACACAACATGCAGTTGTTAAAGTTCAAGAAAAGTTACCATTGGTTCATAAAAATGATTTCTCATTTGAGTTAAATGCAAATGTGGAACCTTCCAAGTTCGTTGTTGCATTAATGTAACTACATGTACAATTCAAGGATAATAAAAAACCAAGTACACCCACAAGCAAATAGAAGGTGAAGGAATGACCAACAATGTGAAAGAAATCTCAGCAGATGCTTACAAATGTTTGTTATATCTTTTAGTTTTGATTCTATTCTATTTTGAGAACTGAGAAAGTGGAATGTCTAACCACTTTTGGTTAAGACAATTTTTGTATAAATAAACAGATTAAAGATCTATTCCAGGATTTTTCTAGCCGAATGTAAAAGATAACCTTCATTATGCCAATTTGAAAGAGAAGACAAAGATTCTATGTTTCATTTCCTTGAGTTTTGTACTTTTTGTGTATTGTCATTTCACAAATCTTATTTTATTCATTCTATGACTCTTAAATATTGAAAGGCTACAACTTAGTAACACATCTATTGTGGTCCATATAATCATAAGTTTATTCAACTATAATTTTTCCTCTGTTTATATTGTGAGTAAAACAAGACCCGTATCTGTGTGAATCTCCTCATTTAAATTTGTCTTTAAAAGATTCATTCAACATAATTCTTCTACTATGGATAAGGTAAGATATATCAGTATTGGATACCTTACTTTATTTTTACAGTTTTTGTTATTCGATTCTACTTTCCATATACTCAATATCTATAAAAGACTCGAAGAAAGAAATATTTCCTTTGTATTTTCTAATCATTAAACTTATTTGAAGTTTCATCTAAAAAACTTAAGGTAGAAAAGCACTATAAAACAATTCTCTTAAATTTTGGATGCCTAACATTATTCTATGAGCCTAAAGTAAATTTTAGGAACAACATCTTTTTGGCGCCATTGTTGGGGAACAGAGAAACGAAACTAATTCTCCCCAGGAATATGACAAAGTTTAATTTTTGATTTTTGATGGTGAACAAGAATTGAACACAAGGATAAGGCTCATTTTCATTTTTCACCTGGCGACTCCATTTTGGAAAAGATGGCATTCAGAAAAAAAATACTAGAAAAAACCCACATGATAAGCAGACTACACCAGTTTCGGATCCCAAAAAATTGCTGAAAACCAAAGGATATCTAAAGTAGACTTCTACATCTGCAGGTAAGGTCTATCAACCTAAGGTTAATCAAGTTAATGTTAAAATTCCAGCAGAAGAAATAAGTTTACTTAGTTCTAAAGAAAAAAATCAAAATAAACCTCATTCTGCAGAAGCCTCAACCAATACTCCTGAAATTAAGATAGAAAATACGGAGGAGGTAATTCCCGAAGTAAAACTGTATGAAATAAAGGGATAAAGTTTCCAAAATACCCCTATCTCTTTGATAAACACTTTTACCAGTGAGAGTAAAGAAACTTCTTCAATTCTTAATACCGTCTATACACGACCTATTCTTAGTCTTCCTGAAGTAAAAGTTTTCGTCTCTGAAAATCATGAAGATCACCCTTTATAATCAGGTTCATCTCTTATTACTTCCCCCATTTATCCATCTAGCTGATCTGAAACACCAAGCTCAAGTTCCCATTTCCCATCTAATTTTGATTTTACATCCCTCTCACGAGATCCGTCACCTTTTGATTATCTAGCAGATCTCTGCTCTCATCTTCCTAAAGTAATTAAAGATATAGTACAATAGTCTTTTGAAATATTTGATAATATACATTATATCCCTAACATCTCTTCTCCTAAAATTTCAATGGCTGGTGTTGGAGGTGTAGGAGGTGGTGGGGGTGGTGGAAATATAAATCCACCACTACCTCCTCCAAAGATTTTTGCTAAGGTTGTTGCTAGATATGTGCCCTTAGCCCTCCCTGCAGTTTTGCATATTTTACCTGAGAATTATATGAAAAGTCTACCTAAATTCATGGGATAAGGGGATTTAACAGCCGCAGAGCATATAACATTTTATTATTATCAATTTGTTGATATTCTTGGCATTGAACATGAAGACGTTTACATGAGACTGTTAGTACATAATTTTGAGGGACAAGTCAGAACTTGGTTTAGGGGACTTCATGCAAATTCCATAGCATCATATGATGATTTAGAAACTTCTTTCTTAAGATAGTGGGGTGAGAAAAAAGACCATTTATATTACTTAACTGAATTTGGAGCTTTAAGGAAGAAAACGTCTGAAACTGATTCTGAATTTTATCCAAAGATTCAATAAACTGTATAGCAAAATCCTAATCGAAGTTAAACCTTCCCAACCAGTTGCTAAATTTACTTTCATAGGGGATTTTGATTCAAATTTAGCTTTACTTTTAAGGGAAAGAAGAGCTACAACATTAGCTGGAATGCAAGATGATGCTATTGAAATTGAATCTAATATCTGTTGATGATTGCAGCTATGTGAGACATTCTCCAGCTTACAAACCTATGTGATGTGGATCATTGCAGTCATGTGAGATATTCTCCAGCTTAAAAACCTGAGAGAAATCCCCTAAAGAGGGTGTGTGGTTCCTATCTGAGACATAGTTGGAATGTAGAGATGACCTCCTCCATTCAGAGAGTTGAGAAGAACTCCATATGATTTTCCTGTGGGAAAGGCGATCTACTAAGTTAGACGTGCCTGTGGCTGAGCACAAGGTGAACCTGTGAAATCCGAAAGTGTTGGGTGCATCTTCATGAGAATAGAAATGAATATGATGTATTAGCCTCCTCTGAGCATAAGAGTTGACGAGAAAATCCAAATGACTCTCCTGTGTAATGGAGTGGGAAAGAAGATATGTTGAGTGGAAGTGCCTGTGGACGAGCACAAGTGAACATGTGAAGAAGTGGT
This sequence comes from Picea engelmannii, assembly GCA_009831015.1. Classification (NCBI taxonomy): domain Eukaryota; kingdom Viridiplantae; phylum Streptophyta; class Pinopsida; order Pinales; family Pinaceae; genus Picea; species Picea engelmannii. The sequence goes on from ML777570.1 coordinate 295,021, forward strand.
TCCTTTGTGTAATGCAGTGAGCCATAGATATGGACATCCCTATGGATGTGCCCCTAGTGGATGAGAACTAGTGGGTGTATCATATGCCTTGCAATATTATTCAAGAGTCAGACTTGCCTTAAACCCTAATTGTAATGTAAAGGGTACAGGTCAGCCCCACCTTAATGTGAATGGTAATTAATGTAAAAGATAATTAATCTGGTTAATATTAATTATATTATAAGCTAGTGAGGTCAGCCCTGTTCTGCCAATAGAAAATTCTGTTGACAGGTTCAGGTTAGTATAAGTAAAGGTAAATTCCCCATTGAGGAATCATATCTTTCATGTGAGTTTGGAAATTTCAGCAAGTACACCTTCTTGGGAAAAGTGCACACCTCTCTTGGATGCTAGTTTTCTAGGGTTTGAGAACCCTCTTGTGTGATAGGTTTCTTGGTGGTGAAGGCATTTCTCTTGAATAATATAGCAAAGGATTTGGCTGGGTTTTCTTCCCTTGTTGAGAAGGGTTTCCCAGGATACTTCTTGTGTTCTTGTGCATGGTGCTTCTTCTTGTGATCTTGGTTGCTGCAACATTAATGGTTATGGTTAAATGATAAAAATGGAATGAACTTCATGCTTAACCTTTATCATTAGAAAATAAACATGGTATTTGAGCATAGGTCTTAAAAGAACCCATTTTACAAGCATCCACCAAGTCTCCTCTCACCTTTTGCAGAACCGTACGACCCTTCTAGGGTTTCCAGAAAATTCTGTACGACCCTCCTTTTAGTGGTGTTCTATCCCTTAATACTTGGACGTTGGGGATATCTTTGGCATAGAAGAGTACAACCTACTCCAATGCATCTCCATAAGCTCTTAAAATCAAATTCCAAGAATTTTGAATTTTTGGCCCTAGGGTTTCTAGGGTGCCGAAATTTCCTGCAGAATATTAATCTCATATTTATGAAAAAACATTTTTCTTAAATCAGCAAGCATCTCTGTGACACTATCAAGTTGATTGTTTGCAATGATAAGTCCAACATAATCCAAGGTTACTAATTCAACCTAATCATTAGGTTTACAAAATCCAGCTTGCGAGAGTTTGAAGAAACCAATCAAATGAAGAACAGAGCCTTAGTAGAATATAGGCTTGATGGAGCAAGCAACTTCAGCTCCTAGAAATCAAGGCTTTAGGTCACCCTTGAAGAATATGACCTCTTGTATGTGGTAACTAAAACCCTACCAAACACAACTACGGATGTAGAGAAGAAGATAAGAAAGGAAGAAGATGTCAAAGCAATAAAATTAATCATCTACTTAGAAAGAGATCATCTCTTACATCGTATTGCCAACTTGAAGACAACCTATGATATGTATGAATCTTTAAAAGAAATGTTTGAAAGTGACAACACTCTCAGAGATCTTACCTTGAAGAGCCAACTTCAAAGTACCAACATGACGAAAGGTGACACAGTTGCCATCTTCTTTATGAAGTTATCAGAGATTAAAGAACAACTATAGACCATCAGAGAAATCGTGTCTGATAGAGAACTTGTGTTAACCACTCTCAACAACCTTCCAAAAACGTGGGAGCCTTTCCTTCAGAGTATCAGTGGAAGAGAATCTCTACCAACCTTTGATCATCTATGGACATATTGTACTCAATAATAACTTAGACTTAGAAATAGAGGAGTGGAAGATTCCTTAGAAGAAAATCATGCTCTTTCACTTCATACAAAGAAAGGAGGAAAATTCAAAAGAAATTTCAGGCAAACATTTAAAGGTGAAAAGTCTTCATCAAATCTAGGTTATCAAAGAAGAGATGTTTCAGAAATTCAGTGCTTCAGATGTGACAAATATGGACACTATGAAAGAAACTGTCCAACCAGGAAGAAGGGAAGACAATATGCTTCCACCATCGACATTGATCCAGATCCACCTCAAAAGAATGAAGAGAAGAGAGAGGAGAAATACTTCCTCTAAAACTAAAGCATGACTACAAACCAGGTAAATCAATTGATGTCAAATTTTATAGTTGATTTAATTTTTGAATAAATCCCTAGTATGGGAGCCCTCAAAGACTTGGACCATTATCCTTGGTACAGGAGTCCAAACTATATTTAATTGATTATTATGCAAGAACAAGTAGAGGTGTTTTCCTTAAAGAAGAGATACCCATTAAACAAACCTAGAGAACCTCAGATGGAGATTGATAGTAAGACAATACCTTCTCCCCCTTCAGCAGCTCAGAGGGAGACAAACATTATTCAAGTTGATCCAGTTGCTCAAGTTGATATGTTTAGAGATATTGAAGTAGGGAATAAAAGGCCTACCTAGAATCACTCTGCAATAGGCAAAGAAACATACAAGCCTCTCAAGGCACATCCCGATAAAGTAAAAGAGATTTTTGAGATATCCTTCAGTCATGAGCCACACCATTGATGTTGAGCCTCCTTGTCTTAAAGAAGCAACATGAGAACAGGTATGGCAATATGCTATAACAAAAGAATACCAGTATATCTTAAAAGAATGATGCATAAGATATTATCCAAGGACCAGAAGGGAGGTCTGTGGTAACTTCCAAGTGAATCTATAAGATCAAACATGCAGCTAATGGAAGTGTCTAGAAATACAAAACAAGATCTATAGCCAGAGTTTTCTCACAAACAGAGGGATTTGTCTATGATGAGACACTTGATCCAGTAAACCCGATACACTTCCATCCGTACTACCATCCATGAGTTGGAAACTATATTAGACAGATAAATTCTTTATGATCTTGGATTTCAACAAGAGTGTTGCTGATCCAAACCTATATCATTACAATGTTGATGACAAGAGCCTGATTTTGATGAATTATTCAGAAAGCCTTGTTGTTGGATATAAGTAATCCTTGACTTCTGAATTCGAGATGAAGAATCTGAGTACTATGCACTACTTCTTGGGACAAGAATTATGATAGAGGTCCGATAAGATTTTCCTAAGTTGAGGAAAATATACAGTGAAAATATTAAAGAAGTTCAAGTATGACATAATGAAAAATCCACTGTGATGGATTTAAAAGAAGAAGATTGATGATGATTCAGACGAGACTAATCCACAACTGATTGGATCACTGATATATCTGGTTAACACCAAACTTGATTCATGCCATGCAATGAATGTGCTTAGGCATTTCATGAGTCAACCAAGACAAACTCACTAGACAACAACAAAACATGTATTAAGATATATACAAGACAGTTGGATATGGCCTGAGATATGCCTTCAGTGTGAACTTGAGTTTGCAGGATATGCCGATTCTGATTGAGAAGAAATTACAGTGGGCTAGAAGAGCATATCCAATTGATGTTCTTCCATGAAGTTTGCCATGGTTTCCTAATGAAGAAGGAAACAAAACTCTGTGGTCTTGAGTAGCACAGAGGAAAAATATATAACAGTAAGTGTTCGAAGAAATGTGGCTTCACAAACTTCTGACAGATTTAATTGACCATGAGATGGATCCTATGATGATAACCAAGAGCCATGTATAACTCTCCTTGAGAACCCAGTGTTTCTTGATGGATCGAAACACGATGAGATGAAATATCCTTATATCAGAGATATGATGCATAGGAAAATTGTACACATGTAGTACCTTCCTACACATGAAAAAATTGCAGACATCTTCACTAAACTAACTTGGTGAAGAATTCCTCCCTAGTTGAGAGGGAGTATTAATGATTCCAACCAAGACAAAATTCAAAGTACATATGTGTGAGACTTGGCATGATGAATAATGCCTCCCTAGCTGAGAGGGAGTGTTGATGATTTCATCTATGTGAGACATTCTCCACCTTACAAACCTGTGAGATGTGGATCATTGCAGCCATGTGAGATATTCTCCATCTTACAAACCTGAGAGAAAGCCCATGAAGAGGGTGTGTGGTTCCTATACGATATAGAGCTAGAACGTAGAGATGACTTCCTCCATTCATAGAGTTGAGAAGAACTCCAGATTATTATCCTGTGGGAAAAGGCAATCTGTTGAGTTAGACGTGCATGTGGCTAAGCACAAGGTGAACGTGTGAAATCCCAAAGTGCTAGGTGCATCATCATGAGAACAGAAATGAAGATGATGTATTAGCCTCCTTTGAGAAGAAGAGATGACGAGAAAATCCAGATGACTCTCTTGTGTAATGCAGTGGGAAAGAAGATATGTTGACTGGACATGCCTGTGGACGAGAATAGGCGAACGTGTGAAGAAGTGGTTCCTCTGTGTAATGCAGTGAGCCAGAGATATGGACATCCCTATGGATGTTCCCCTATTGGATGAGAACTAGTGGGTGTATCAGATCCCTTGCTATATTGTTCAAGAGTCAGACCTTCCTGTAAACCTAATTGTAACGTAAAGGGTACAAGTCGGCCCCATCTTAATGTGACTAGTAATTAATGTAAAAGATAATTAATATGGTTAATATTAATTATATTATAATCTAGTGATGTCGGCCTTGTTATGCCAATAGACACTTTTGTTGGCAGGTCCAGGTTAGTATAATTAAAGGTAAATTCCCCATTGAGGAATCAGATCTTTCAAGTGAGTTTGGAAATTTAAGCAAGTACACCTTCTTGGGAAAAGTGCGCACCTCCCTTGGGCGCTATTATTCTAGGGTTTGAGCACCCTCTTATGTGCTAGGTTTCTTGGCGGTGAAGGTATTTCTCTTGAAGAATATAGCAAAGGATTTGGTTAGTTTTCTTCCCTTGTTGAGCAGGGTTTCCCGGAATACTTCTTGTGTTCTTGTGCATGGTGCTTCTTCTTGCAATCTTGGTTGTTGCAACATTAATGGTTATGGTTAAATGCTAAAAATGGAATGAAATTCATGCTTAACCTTGCTCATTGGAAAATCAACAATATGATGGCATCGTGAAAACTGAAAACAAAAGTTGAGATGGGAGTAAGAGAACCTAGAATATTTAAAGAACAAGCAGGACCCTCTAGTGATGGGAAAAACACCTAAGAGGAAAAGATGGATGAGATGGATAAAATCATTAAATATTTATCAAAAACAAATTCCAGGATGGAAATTGAGAAAGCCAAACCTAATCCATATATTAGAAATAAAAACCAATTGAGGAGAAACCTCAATACAAACCCTCAGATTCAACAAAGTCAAATCAAGAATGAGGAACAAAAAATTCAGGCTCCTTTTAAAACAGAAAATATGATACAAGGAGATGATGTTCAAGATTATGATGAATTAGATGAGGACATAAATAATCTCAGTGATGATGATGTTGAACCTCATTTAACTAAACAAGACTATGAAAAATCTTTAAATCTTGGATCATTATTTGATGAATAAAATATCAACAACTTGGGAGACTCTACATTACAATATAAAGATCTTGTCGATTCCATAATGGTTGAGATTCATAATAAATATGATTTGAGGCCAAGAGAAAATAATTACACTACCAATCCACCAAAAAATCTCTTGGCATGGAATAAAGCAAATGAAGTAGTAGTTCCAAAATCAACTACTGAAGTACAAGCTACTCAAATAAAGCAAGTTGAAACTAAAGCAACGCAAACTAAAAAGATGGAAAATAAGAAGCCGAAATTCAAACCAAAGAATTGGAAAAATAAGTTGGCATGTTCAATATTGAGAATGAATTGAATGAAATTAAAATTCCAATCCCTCTGGTTGAACTTGCCAGAAATCCAGTTTACAAAAAACAGATTTCAAAGGTAATTAATTTTTCAGATGCAAAATGTCAAGATGATGTTATTAACTTACAAGATGAGAAACCAACGATTATGTTTGAACCACATACTGAAAACGATAAAGACTCAATGGCTCCATTTTATATCACTCTTATTGTGCATGACCATTTGTTACATAACTGTATGTTAGATTCAGGTGCTTCACATAATTTGATGCCGAAAATCATAATGGAAAAAATGGGATTACAAATTACCATACCTTATCAAGATTTATACACTTTTGACTCCAGAAAGGTTAAGTGTCTGGGTATGATTAAAGATTTAGTTGTAAATCTAGCTCAAATTCCAGTCAAAATTATTTTTATGGACGCAGTAGTAGCTGATGTTCCTTCAAAATATGTCATGCTTTTATCAAGATCTTGGGGTGCAAAGTTAGGAGGATAAATTTAGTTGGACATGGCATAGGCTACTATTTCGATTTTTGGTGGATAGTTTACCAGATAATACATAGAAACTAGACTGGAATATACAGTAAGTGATCCTCAAAATCCTAATAAATGTCCAGTCTATGTTGTTGATCAAGATTTAGGAAGTTGTATTTTATCCATAGATGATGACTTTCAAGTTTGTACAGAAAATGAAAATACAAAAATAGAAGCTCCAAAGAAAAATGTAAATATTAGATATGGGATGTGGAAAATGTTCTTCGATGGTGCCTCATCTTGGGAAGGAGCAGGAGATGGAGTACTATTCGTGGCACCAAGTGATGAGTATTACATCCCTTTTTCTTATAAATTGCAATGGGACATCGATTACCCAAATATGTATGTGAATACGAAGCTTTAATTTTAGGATTAGAAGTTGCTAGAAAATTAAAAATTAAACATGTCATAATTTATGGGGATGCATAACTTATTGTAAAACAGATCAAACAACACTATCAAGCTAAGCATCCTCGAATGAGGTCGTATAGAAATTATGCATGGGATTTAACAATTTTTTTTTTCTTATCTTTCAACATTCACGCTATTCCTAGATTGCATAATCAACAAGCAGACTGATTAGCTAAAGCCGCAGCTAACTTTATACCACCTACTGTTTTGAAACTGAAGTATCACATTGATATGAGACATAAACCTTCAATTCCAAATAATGTTCACTATTGGCAATTTTTTGAAGATGATGAACAAATAAAACAATTTTTTGAAATGATAGATGAATTTTCCGAGACACACATAGATCAGGGAAATCAAAATGATCCAGTTTGGATTATGCAAGAACGAGAAAATCCAAAGAAATTCAAATATATAATTGCAAATCAAAGAATTCTCTTGCTTAAGAATAATAAAATTCCTAAGGGTCTTATTTTGTTAGAAAGAATGTTCGACCAAAATGACATACCTTTAAATCTACCTTGTATCCTAAGCCTGAAGAGGTTGAAGATTGTAATGTTGGATCAAATGAAGATCCGAAAATGGTCAAGTTGTCTAAATATCTTCCAACTGATCTGAAGAGTAAATATGTTGAATTACTCAAAGAATATAAATATTTTTTTGCATGGTCCTATGAAGACTTAAAAACTTATGATACTTCTTTTATCAAGCATAAGATTCCATTAAAACTAGGTATTAAGACTTTCAAGAAAAAACTTGGACAAATAAATCCAATTCTCTTGCCGGTAATAGAAAGGGCGGTCAAAAATCTTCTTGATGAAAATATCATCGTAACTCTTAGATACTTTGAATGGGTAACCAATTTGGTCCATGTCAGAAATAATAATGGAGAGATAAGATTGTGTGTTTATTTTAGGAATCTGAATCGTTCTTCTTTAAAAGACAATTACCCCCTCACTAAAATGGATCATGTTATTGAAAAGATAAGATTTCTATGATTGATAGATTTCTGGGATATAATCAAATAACTGTCCATGAAAATGATAGAGAAAAAATTGTGTTTACTACTCCATGGGGAACCTTTATGTATGACAAAATGCCTTTTGGATTGATGAATGTAGGTACAACTTTTCAAAGAGCAATGGATATAGAATTTGTTGGTGAAAAAGATAAATTAGTTTTTATTTATCTAGATGATTTGATAGTATTTTCTAATTCTGATACATAACACTTGGTACATCTTAGAAAAACATTCGACAAGTGCAAAAAGTTTGGTTCGTCTTTGAACCTAATAAATCTCATTTTTCCATGCAAGAAGGTAAGTTGTTAGGGTATATTGTATCGAAATATGGAATCAAAGTAGATCCAAAAAGAGTTGAAGCTATTGATCAGATCAATATTCCTAGAAATAAAAAATAAATTCAATCATATTTAGGAAGAATTAATTTCTTGATTAGATTTATTCCAATTTTCATTGAAATTATCAAATTTATCACATATTTATTGAAGAAGGATAATGAGGTGAAATGGACCACAAAATATAAGGCATCCTTCCAATGAGTCAATAAATCTATAGGAGAAGCATCGGCGATGGTAAGTTCTAATTATACAAAGGATTTTTTAATCTTCTCCTTTGCATATTAATATACTATTGTAGCAGTGCTCCTTCAAAAAAATGAAGAAGGATTCAAAAAGCCTATTGCATTTTATAGTAAAAGCCTCAGAGATGTAGAGTTAAAAAATGACATTCTTGAGAAACGAGCGTCTGCTATGGTGAAGGCACTCAAGGCTTTCCAGACATATGTTTTACATTCAAGAATAATTGCATATATACCGACTAGCACCGTCAAAGATATCCTAATTCATCCTGACCGTGATGGAAGAAGGGGTAAATGGTTGGCAAAAATTCAAGAATATGATTTGGAAGTTAAACCAACCAAACTGGTAAAAGGACAAGGTCTGGAAAAATTAATTGCTGGATCAAATTTTAGAGCACTGGGAATACATCATTTCGAGTCTGGAAATTCTCTCCCATACATATAATAAATTGATGATCAAGCGCCAATAATTCAGATTAATGATAAATTTTATTCCTCTTCTTGGTATAACAATATAGTTTCATATCTTCTTACTCTTTAATTTCCTACTCACATGACTCCTTCCAAGGCAACAACCTTAAAATGATAGGAAATCAAATATTGCATTATCAATACTAAGTTATATTGGAAGGATCCTTTGGGTTTCCTATTATGTTGTCTTACAGAATCTGAAACAAAAGGTGTCATTAATGAGTTTCATAAAGGAGTATGTGGAGGACACCATGCATGGATAGAAACAACTTATAAAATTTTAAGCGTAGGATATTATTGGCCAAAATTATTCACTAATGTAAATGTAAGGGTCAGAGCTTGCAATTCATGCCAATTGTTTGCAAGAAAGAAAAATCTTCCTGCCTTACCTTTAGTTCCTATTAAAAATGAAGCTCCTTTCCAACAATCGGGCCTATATTTTTCGGAGAGATTCATCCATAATCAAGTTCCCAACATAGATGGATTTTAACTGCTACTGATTACTTTACCAAATGGGTTGAAGCTATTCCAACTCGGAATGCTACATATTCAGTAGTGATAATGTTTTTGGAAGAGAACATCCTTGCAAGGTTTGGTTGTCAGAAAATATAGTCACAGATAATGCACACGCTTTCAAATCTATTGCTATGATACATTTTTGTCAAAAATATAATATCATTTTGGGTCATTCCACAACTTATTATCCTTAGGGAAATGGGCAGACAGAGTCCTCTACTAAAAGTTTAATGACAATAATTAAGAAAGTTTTGATAGAATAATAAGAAAGCTTGGCATATACATTTAAAATATGCTCTATGGGAAAACATAATCGACACCAAGAAATCCATAGGTATGTCTCCTTTCCAATTGGTTTATGGAACTGATGTTATTCTTTCTATTAATATTGATCTTCCTGTGATGAAACTCTTGCAGGATGCTAATAAAGAACCAAATGATCTGACAAGAAGAATAAATCAAATAATTGAAGTCCAACAAAATATAAGAGAAGTGGATGATAAGCTCTAGAAATACCAAGACAATATGAAAGCCATCTTTGATAAGAAAGCCTAAGACATGGAGTTTCTTCCTGGAGATTTAGTCTTGAAGTAGGAGGCCAGAAAAGAAGACGTTGAGAAACATGACAAATTCAACCATAATTGGTTTGGTCCTTTCAAAATTGCAGCAACTGAAGGGAGAAATTCATTCTCTCTTGAAAATTTAAATGGAGAAATTCTTGAGGCCCCTATCAATGGGCGGTTTTTAAAACATTTAATGCAGTAGTTTACTTTTTTAGTTTCCATTGTATATACTGGATTTGATTTACATTGGAAATTTTTTTAATTTCTTTTTCTTTTTCAGAAGTTATTTAAGTATTTTTGAATGCTAAATTTATGTAAATATTCTCAAGAAAATAATGTTTTCAATTTTATTTCAAGAAAAATAAAAAGAAAATATAATTTTTCTACAAAAGATATATCACCTTTTACTTTTTCAAAAATAAAATTCAGTCAATAGTTAACAAAAAAATACTCCTTTTGACAAAAATAGCTGAAAATTTCAGAGAATAAGACCATCAAAACATAATAACAGTCTTTGAATACTAAAGGTTAAAAAATTATGTGTTCAAAGTTTGGTATGATTTCACAGTTTCAAAAAACAAAAACAAAGTGTATATGGAAGATTAATAATGACTACTGATATGAAATACATTTTCCTTATGTATTTCTTCCTTTACTTCCACAAAATCGTCTAATTGTTGAAATTCCACTTTTTCTTGTAGGGACAATGATTGAGGTTCTTCAACAACATTCTGACAATCTGCTGGAGGTAAACGTTCTTCAAGAAAAGGACATGGTGTTGCAGAAACTCGAGACTCATTTGATTCTGTGTGAACGTTCATTGGTGATTGTATTCTATGCAAAATTCTCAACTGTCGGAGATGAGAACTTAAACGAACTGTGTTTTGACTCACAACTCTCGTTACAACCGCCATTTCCTCTTGATGTCGTAGTTCCTGAGTTTGAATCCATTGATGAAGCTGGAAATTCGAATTTTGGAGTTCTTGAATATTTTCTGAATACTCCCAAACTTTTTCTTGGAGATTAAAGATTGCACAATCAACACATTCAAAGTCATCACGTTCATAACTCATATTTTCCCTTCTTCGGACTCTCTAAAATTAGGTGATGAATAAATACAATCCCTTTTTCAAAACTTCAAAGGAAATCAGGTAACAACTCTTCCTATCTCTTATTGCTTAGTAAAAATGAAAAGCCTGATTGTTGGACCTTGGTTATGGAAGGAAGAGAAGATCAAGGAAGAAAAGGGCGAAAGTGAACTTCGTGGAAGACACAGTGACTGATACTGGGTCGAAGTGAGCAAAAGAGCGAAAAAGATGGAGCGAAGCCCAAGAAAGAAATTCATTGGACGAGGAGATCGGGGACGACAGATAAGCAAGGAAGAAGGATCATGGAGAACTCAACAAGAGGGAAAAGCCACCATTAGATGCTTTGGAGCACCATGTGAGAAGGAAGGAAAGATAGGCTGGCGAAGCCCTGAAAATATGGGTCAAGTTGACCTAGGGTTTTAGACACCTAGGGTTTTGGTATCTAGGGTTTTGGACACCTAGGTTTCAGCCTAAGGCTGTCGGTGAGCTATTGTAATGTATAAATAGAGGTCTAAAGGGCCTAGGTTGGGTCGGTACTTTGGGTTGGTAAGATAATGTTGTTATTGTTGCCATTGGTATCGAGTGGTTGAGAGAGGAGTATTGTGTGAGAGAGAAGTGTTGAGTACAAGAGCCTTATGGACTATAAGATCTTTAGCCGGGTGCGAAGATCAACCCTACATATGGGTGCGCAGGGAGGGGAGAGAAAGAGAGGAGAAGAGAAGGTCTGTTAGATAAGATCACAGACAAGAACTTTATGCTTTACTTCAATATATTATAGCACAGTTCTATGGATGTAGCCCTAGAGAGAGGGTGAACCACGTATATTTTGTGTTGTGTTTGATTGATATTCTATCTCTGTCATTGATATACTATGATTTCATTACTTCTTTAGATCTAATGAGTAGATGTGCATAATAGATATAAGTTGATAAGTGATATATGAAGGCTGTGCTGTTCTTGTGATAGATCCACTTGATATTCCCCTTGGTTGTAGACATCTCTGTCCTGCAACCCCCTCATAACTGCTCCAGGTGAGACTGCATCTTCTTTGTAGGTGTTGCCAAAAGGGACAGTATTTAGGGTTTGTTGGTGCGCTCTTGGAGCTGAACCCTGGGTTTATCCATGTGCCAACAAATGGTTCCGTTGCTGGGACTGGAATCTTCTTGAGGGAATGTCAAGGTGGTTTCCATTGAAGACAGAGATTCATAAGTGGATAGAAGATCAAGAGAAGGACTTCCCTGAAGCCCAGAACAAGAACCCTAATCTTAGTTCAAAGGACTGGGTGGAGAAATATATCTTTACCGATATACACGAGATATTCTTTGGAGGAATCCACCAAGAGCTATATGAGTGGCTAGCTAGATTAGCAGATACCCAGTTCGAGATCCGATCTAGAATTCCTGTGGTTTGGATGTCGGAGCTGATCAAGAAGGTCAAAAGAGTTGATAACACTGTATCACGAGCAGTAGACCACTGGTTCGATAGCACCATTGGAGGGTACATCACAAAGTTTGCTATTGATAGAGTAGAATCATATAGCCAAGCCGAGAGATATTTTTTCAAGGGACCTCGAGGGAAATGTTTGCATTTTCTGAAGCTGAGAATCAAGATGCTATTGCATGAGAAGAACATCTTGAAGATACAATATATTGGTTGGATCAAGTAAGGATAATGTTCAAAAATTCGGACAGTAACAGTGACACAGAAACTGGACATACGCGCAGTGGGAGAGTATTCAGAGAAGTTCATATTGCGAACCTGTTTAAGAAGAACTATGGGGAGGAAGGTTTCTACAGTGGAGAAGAAGTAGAACTGACAGATGAAGACCATTCAGATCCTCCTAGGGCAGAGGAAGGAAAAGATGAAGAGCTTCATCGAGGAGAACCTAAAACCTCAGAAACTGTGCAGACCATCGAAGTAAGTATTGTTACCCTTCCTATTGATTCAGTATTAAGAAAACAAAGTAATCCTAGTCACCAGAGCATCCAGAGCACTGTCAATAGTAGTCCACCACATATTCAGTCAGGAACCCTAGGAAGATCTATGGTAGATGAGATGAGGCTCCCTATCTTTAGGGGAGATGGATCTAAAGATCTTGATCAACACTGGTTCAGATGTGAAGCCGTATGGAACATTAAGAATGTCACAGATGAAGCTGTCAAAAGAACTCAGTTCAGTACAACTCTTAGAGATCTCACATTGAGTTGGTACATGAAACTTGTTCAAGGAATTGCACAGCCTAAGCCATTGAATCAGATCAAGAACGCGATGATTGCATAATTCAAAAAACCTAAGTTAGAATCCCAATGTATCACAGAGTTGAAAGAGATCAAGAAGAAGGTGGATGAACCTGTCTGGGAGTTCGATCAGAGATTCAAGACCTTAACAGGCCGATTGAATTTTCAAATCCCAGATGAACAGAACAAGGAATGGTTCATTTCTGCCCTTCTACCACACACCAGAGTTACCCTGATGCAACTGAAGATTGCTTCGCGGGCTGAGGCATTGGAGATCGCCATGAATCTAGAATCATTCCCTATGGGATAATCCAACTTAGGTATGAATCAGATCCTATGTCAGTTAACAGTTTGTCTCTACAATTTGAAGATATGAAGAAAGACAAGGGAAAAGATAAAAGAGAGGACATCTGGTGTGTCAGAAGCAGATCAAAAGGAAATGACAAGGAACACTGCCCTCTATTCAATGAATACTTGGCTTCTAGAGCCCCGAGCCCCTTAAAGCAAGTCACCTTACCCTGGTGCGAGGTATGCAGAAACAAACATTGTACTAGTGAGTGCTATTATATGCAAAGGTATGTTCAAACACCTACAAATTTGTATTGTACCTTCTATAAGTCTGTAGGACACGATGATAGGGATTATAGGGCTTACGATCTCATGCATGAAAGGTCAAGAGACATATATAAGATTCAAGGTGAAGTACAACAAGAAGGAAACACTACACAGTACAACCCTCTAGAAAGAGGAAACTTGAACCCTCACGGTGGATTTAGAGGAAGAGGATGAGGAGGAGGAATGATTCGAGGCTGAGGATATATCATCTTTTATAACTACGCACAACGAGGACACCTTGCAAGGGATTTTCAGAACCCTTGTACCACTTGCAACTACTGCAGCTCGTTTGACCATGTTATATAGGATTGTCCTGCGCTACTATCTAAGCTTCAGGAAAGACGAGGACCTCAGCAGAACCCGCAAGTGCAACTTATCTATGCTAAACCTCGTGGAGAAGACCCTAGAGTCACTGTTATAACTAGAGGAGGCGCTGTTACAGGAGAAGACAAAATGACACAAGGGAGGACTACAAAAGATTCAAGAATCAGGAAAGTTGCAGAGAAGAACCAAAATTTTGATGCAAAGAAAGAAAGACAAATATTTGAGGAAGCAAGAGGAGAGTTCAGAGGAGACCAAGGTTCTTCATCGAAGATAAAAACAGAAGTAAGAGGGTATGAAATGCCTCACGCATTTCATCAATATGCTTCACCAAGAGAAGAAAAAGAGGTAAGCAAGCTCATGGAATTTTTACATACTTTTATTAAGTTGATTCAAGATGAAAGCACTGTACAAGAATTACAAAATTTAATCAGAAGATATGAGCAAGGAAAGATAGATCCCTTACTGCATAGGGCAGTGCACCAAATCGATAAGAAGAGAAGGACAAATAAGGAATTACATTTGAATTCTCAAATAGGAGAGTATGAGATAGACTATGTGGTCCTCGACTTAGGGTCAGAGGTCAATGTCATGACGAAGCAAACCTGGGCACTTATGGGAAAAACGAAGTTGATATATTCCCTTATCAGGATTAGGATGGATAATCAACAAGTTGCAAGCCCCTTTGGCAGATTGGAACATGTCCCTGTGGACATCGATGGAGTAAGAACGTTTACATATTTTGAGGTAATTGAAATAGTTGATGACAGTTGCCCTTACCCTGCACTGTTAGGAATTGATTGGGCCTTCAATTACTCTACTGTTGTTGACTTAAATAAAAGACATATGAATTTTGAAGGAGATGGCCTTAGGGTCATCACACCTTTAGTTCCATATGAAGGTTAGCGGTACACAGATCCTATCAGAGAAGAAGACCGGGAATATGCACTAGAAAACATATATAAACTAACATCCAGCCAACAAGATTACATTAATCCTACAACCGATGGGAATCTAAGATGGCGAAGTGACAACGCATGCTCATCAGACTCAAAAGAAGCACTAGAGAACTGACAGAACCAGATGCATGAAGTCTCTACAAGGAGATGTGCTATATTAACTAGAGAAGTTCGCTAGATCGGCACAACAGTAAGTAACTTACCCACCTTTGATGGTCTAAATCCTTTAGAAACCTTCTTATCGGACCTTGAAGAAAGTGTACCAACACAACAGAGGTTGTTGGCAATGGATGAGGCCTTGAAATCCACACCAACAAGATGGTGGGGGATGCACAAAAGTAATATCATAGACTGGACATAATGCCTTACTTTGATGAGAGCACGGTTCTCAACATAAGTAGAAGGCTGTGAAGTTCGCTACATAGGTCGAAGTTGCCCAAAGGACCATGTGCGAAGCTGTGAAAAGGCCTGGAGTGACATTTCGCAAGAACAATGGCTGCACAAATTCATTAACACACTGGATACGACCCCTATTAACTGGTAGCTTCAAGCAGAGCTGTGCCTCATCACTATAGATTGGGAAGGTATGACTCATAATTTTATAACTACATTCCTATTTGAAAGTCAGTTTCCTTCAGTAGATCAAGCACTATAGATTTTTAGACAACGAATACTTGAGGATGCCTTTAACCCCTCTTTAGAGAAAGAAGAGGATGAATGGACTGCGCCTCTCCAGAAATTGCAGGGCTGTTACAACATCAATGCCGATGAAGACGATGATCCGAGTAAGGTGAACATCGCAGAAACAGAGGGCCAAAGAGATGTGGAAGGACTAGGAGTTGAGCTTCCATTCATTGGACAACCAATCAAAATCAAGAAAGTCAATATTGGAACAGAGCACACACCAAAGTTTGCAAACGTTGGAGATTATTGGGATGCTGCTACCATTGATAACATTACATAATTACTACATGAATATCAAGACTTGTTTCCAACCAAGTTCACTGATATGAAGGGAATCAAAGGGCCTATGGGTGAGATGAGGATCCCTTTGAAACCAGATGCAATACCAGTCAAATAGAGACCCTACAGATTGAAGCCCAAATACAAGGAGAAAGTGAAGATTGAGCTTGACAGAATGCTGGAAGCAGGGATTATAGAACCTATCGAAGAGTCAGAGTGGATTAGCCCCATGGTGGTGCAAGATAAGAAAACATGAGAGATCAGGATATGCATAGATCTAGGAAGCTGAATGATTCTTGTTTGCACGACCCCTTCCCTACACCATTCACTGACAAAGTGTTAGATAATGTGGGAGGCCAGGAAATATATTCTTTTATAGATGGATTTTCAGGATACCATCAGATCCGAATTGCCAAGGAAGACTGCCATAAGACCACGTTTGCCACATAATGGGGATCCTACCAATATACAGTGATGCCATTCGGATTGAAGAATTCCCCAACCATATTTTCTAGGGTGGTGGTCGAAGCGTTCAAAGAATTTTTGCATAAATTTCTAGAAGTATATTTTGATGACTGGACTGTGTTTAGTTTGTTGAAAAATCACATTGAATGTCTAAGGCTAATGTTGGATAAATGCAGGTAGTGTCAAATTGCTTTGAACCTGAAGAAATGTATCTTCTTTTCACCATTTGGCGTGCTGTTAGGTCATATTGTATGCAAGCAAGGATTGCTGGTAGATCCATCCAAGATCGCCATTATAGTTGATCTACCCCATCCTACGTCAATCAAACAACTGCACACTGTGTTGGGACATACTGGCTATTAAAGGAAGTTCATTAAAAGCTATGCTTAGATTACTGTGCCCATGGAGAAAATTTTGAAGAAGGATTGTTAGCTTAGTTGGACAGAAGAATGTCAACAGAGCTTCAACACACTGAAACAAAAGATGATTACTGCGCCTATTCTGGTTTTCCCATATTGGAGAAAACAATTTCATGTGCATGTCGATGCATCATCCATTGCATTGGGAGGTGTGTTAGCACAACCAGGAACATGAGACATTGACCACCCGTTAGCCTTTGCTATCAGGAAGCTATATACAACTGAGATTAATTATACCACTACTGAAAGAGAGGGATTAGCCATGGTGTACGCACTGCAGAAATTTTTCCACTACTTGTTGGGTGGACACTTTAAAATGTTTACTGATCACTCCACGCTAAAATACCTAGTCAACAAGCCATTTTTTGGGGGAAGGATATGCAGATGGTTGCTACTATTTCAAGAATATGATTTTGAGATAATAGTAAAGCCAGGGAGAAGGAACAAAGGTCCTGACCACTTATCAAGGTTGGAACATGGAGAGGAGCCCACTAATTTGGAAGATGCACTGTCGGATGCACAACTACTGGCCATTAGAAAGATCGATGACCACTTCGTAGAGATAGTCCAGTTCCTATCAACAGGAATGACACCTAGTGAGTACACAATTCTTCAGAAGAAATAGCCAGTAGTGCGCGCTGCATATTTCTCACTTATACCTGGACATCTATACAAGATGGGACTAGATGAGATATTGCGAAGGTGTGTTATGGAGGCAGAATGATCGCTGATCCTCACAGAAGCTGATGAGGGCATCACAGAAGGACATTATGCCGAGAAAGCAACTGTGCAGAAGGTTCTTAGAGCTGGCATTTGGTGGCCTACTTTACACAGAGATGTTAAGGACTATTCCAGAGCCTGCGATGTATGCCAGAGGGTTGGGAAACCATCCAGAAGAGATGAAATTCCATTAGCACCACAACTGAACCTACAAGCATTCAAAAAATGGGCCATTGACTTCGTGGAACCTATAAAACCACTAGGAAATCACACAGGAGCAAGGTACATAATTACAAAAACAAAGTACTTGACCAGATGGGCCAAAGAAAGAGTAGACAAGGACTGTAGTGCAACTACAACTGCACACTTCATATTTGATGACATCATCACCAGGTTCAGATACCCAAATATCCTCATGAGTGATCAAGGTACACATTTCATTAATAAGACAGTTGAAGCCCTAACTAAAGAATTTGTAGTCCAACATCAGAAGAGCACACTGTACCATCCACAAGCAAATGGGACAGTTGAAGCATTCAAGAAGATTTTGGAAACAACACTAACCAAGATTTGCTGTGTGAACAGAGATGATTGGGATTTAAGAGTACCGACAGTGTTATGGGCCTATAGAACCACTTGCAATAAGCTCACAATGCAAGCCCCCTTCAAGTTGGTATATGGTCTTGAAGATGTTGTTCCAATGGAATATTTGGTACCAAGCATAAGAATTCTTGCCTTTACAGGTATGAATGACCTTGGCGCTGTTCAAGAGAGGCTTGCACAGTTGGTTGAATTGGAAGAAGACAAATTCATTGCAGGATTCCATCAGCAGGTTCAGAAGGAAAGAGAGAAGGCCTATCATGATAGGCACATCAAGAAGAAGGCATTCAAACAAGGAGACCTAGTGCTGGTCTATGACAACAAGTTCATAAAACATCCTGGGAAGTTCAAAATGCATTAGCTAGGGCCATATGAGATCATTTATGTTACAGAAGGAGGAGTTGTGCAACTGAAAATGTTGAATGGAGAATGGAAGGAAGTATTAGTGAATGGGAGTCAGCTGAAGTTGTACTATGACAACCAATTGCCTTGCAGCTCTCAGCGAAAGTAGGAAGAAAAGGGCCTAGGTACCAGGTGCAGTTGAAACTGGGTACTAGGCACAGAAAAGGCAGTCTGCACAAAGGAGGAAAAGGAACCATAGAGTAGAAAGCAGAGGCTGCACGACACAGTCAGGAATCAAAGTAAACAGGAAGCTCATATCTGAAGTGCCTCAAGACGAGTCACAGGTGAGTGTTGGGGGCCTATTGGCCCTTGGTTATGG
This sequence comes from Picea engelmannii, assembly GCA_009831015.1. Taxonomy (NCBI): domain Eukaryota; kingdom Viridiplantae; phylum Streptophyta; class Pinopsida; order Pinales; family Pinaceae; genus Picea; species Picea engelmannii. The sequence goes on from ML777570.1 coordinate 313,850, forward strand.
AAGGAAGAAAAGATCAAGGAAGAAAAGGGAGAAATCAAACTTTGCGGAAGACACAGTGATTGATACTGGGTCAAAGTGAGCAAAAGAGCAGAAAATATGGAGTGAAACCTGAGAAAGAAAACCATTGGATGAGGAGATCAGGGACGACAGATAAGAAAGGAATAAGGATCGTGGACAACTCAACAAGAGGGAAAAGACACCATTATATTCTTTGGAGCACCACGCGAGAAGGAAGGAAAGATAGGCTGGCGAAGCCCTGAAAATATGGGTCAAGTTGACCTAGGGTTTTAGACACCTAGGGTTTTGGTATCTAGGGTTTTGGATACCTAGGTTTCGGCCTAAGGCTGCCAGTGAGCTACTGTAATGTATAAATAGAGGTCTAAAGGTCCTAGGTTGGGTCGGTACTTTGGGTTGGTAAGATGATGTTGTTATTGTTGCTATTGGTATCGAGTGGTTGAGAGAGGAGTATTGTGTGAGAGAGAAGTGTTGAGTACAAGATCCTTCTGGGTTGTAAGATCTTCAGCTAGGTGTGAAGATCAACCCTGCAACTGGGTGCACAGGGAGGAGAGAGAAAGAGAGGAGAAGAGAAGGTTTGCTAGCTAAGAGCGCAGACAAGAACTATATGCTTTACCTCAATATATTATAACACAGTTCTGTGGACATAGCCCTAGAGAGAGGGTGAACCACGTGTATTTTGTGTTGTGTGTGATTAATCTTCTATATTTGTCATTTATATACTGTGATTACATTACTGCTTTAGATCTGATGAGTAGATGTGCATGATAGATCTAAGTTGATAAGTGATATATGAAGGCTATGCTGTTCTTGTGATAGATTCACTTGATATTCCCCTTGGTTGTAGACATCTCTGTCCTGCAACCCCCTCATAACTGCTTCGGGTGAGAGTGCATCTGCTTCACATGTGTTTCTGAAAGGGCTAGTAGTTAGGGCTTGTTGGTGCGTTCTTGGAGATGAACCCTGGGTCTAACCCTGTGCCAACACTAATTATAATATATATGAGGTATATTTTCCCATGAATTAAAGATAGCTTCATCATCAGATGAAAATATTGGAGAAGCAGGGAAAAGACGATCTGAAATATCATGTTGATTGGGTATAAGATCATATTTGGTACAAAAATAAATCAATAATTATAAAAAATCAAAATAAATAGAAAGTAACTACGGGACAAAGAAAATTAGGAGTCTTGTCTGGACAAAGAAACTTGTGTGAAATTATTTTTTCCAGATTGAGATGTTTCGAACTTTTGATATAATTGTCTCTATCTCTCCCTAGTTCTTTCTACGAATAATATTCTTTCTTCTTTTTCATCATATTAATCCTTATATAAATGACAAAACTTAGCATAACACTAAAAACTTAGAAGCATGTTTTCAAAACAGGTCAGGCGATTTTTTTTATGTTTCTCTAGTTTTAATTGAAAAAGTATGTCTAGGCTAATCCTAGTAAATTTAGATCTAATATCAGATTTCAACTGATGACTTTGCTCAAGGTTTGTTCTTGAAATGAATAAATTTTCCCAAAATTTACCTATAGGCGAAGGTATACTTAGAATTGAAAGAAAACTAATCTCAGAGTATTCTTAAAACTATAGACAAACCTTCTTTTTCATCAGATCTTAAACATATGTTATGCCTTGTATTTTACATACAGATTGATTGCTCCCACTTCAAAGTAATAAAATCAAAGACAAATTGTGAAAGGAAATTCACAAATTGAGTGCCCCCATCTTGTCCCAATATAGATGATGAAAGGAAATTCATATATTGATTTCCCCCATCCCGGTTAAATAAAATCTTGTTTTTGAAGTGGTGAAAGGAAATTCAATTAAGGGAGATATAGATAACTTCACCATGGTACTGAACATGCCCGTTGGAACTGAAGCAATATCTATGATATCTGTAAGGATGTCTTGAACATCTATATAATATACTCTGTTATCTAGTTCTTTTTTCAATAATGTTTATATCCTAAACCAACTGGGATTCCCTAAATAAACATATTTTACATCTTTATAACCTTGAAGAGCAAATAGAGTCGGTTAAAATTTGATATTTTTTGTTAAAATTGCTTTGATTATCTTAAATAATTTTGGAATCAATTTTAAGAAAAGAAAACACTTATTAGCCTAGCTTGAAATCAATCAAGTATGCTTTAAGATATTTTAGATAAGGTTATGTTCATCTCTTCTATATACGATTAAATTTCAAATAAAGAAAGAAAATGTTTAAAATCAATAAATGAAAGAAATAATGAATCCATTTACCCAATAAAGGAACCTGGTCTACTATTCTTTTGTGCCTCACAGGAGGCCGCAATCTCTAGATGGAGCATATGTTAGAGAACTTTAGAAATTTTCAAATAAAAATCAAATTTTGCAAGTCTTTTTGTTTTGATATTTTCAAAATAAATTTTGAAAAAAAACGACTTAGGAGTATCATTTTTTTAGAATAAAAGAGCTTTCCATTATATCTTGATAGGGCGTATCAAATACCAACCATTAACAAATTAACAGTCATCTAGATCGACGACTCTCGTGATTTCGCAGTTCTAGAATTGCGTAAGGGTTAAGCAAAAGAGAAGTACGAAGTTCATTTCGAGACTTCGCAATTCAGTAGTTCGAGCTCAAAGTGTTTAAAGCTCTAAAAAAAACCCGAAGTCACAAAGCTCCAGAGTCCCGGAGACATGTTCCCATGAAAATATTTTAAAATAGATCTACTGATTATTCATAGGCCACCTGTCAAATATTTACTTGTGCTGAAACATGGCACTATTTTTGGGCACCTTAGTCACATCATTCGCACGATTTTAGGTGACACGTGTCACTCACGTTTTATGACACGAATCAACAGTGATGTCATCACTACCACATTACTCTGGGAGATTGTCCTTCGGAAGATCAATCAAGAACAAATTCAAAGGAGCGTTGGAGTGTCAAAGTGCCGAAGCACCTGAATGATAGTGATAATAAATCACTAAATATTAATGGGCTAAATAGGTTTAATTAGTTGTGATTAATGGTAAGTAATCACTCTGTGAATTTGGACTTCGGGGAAACTATACTCATCGCAAATACAAACTCACGAATCCTCGGAGCTCCGAAGTTCTAGAATCCCGGAGTACTTAAAATTAAAAAGTGACCTTAAGCTGTGATCAATTAGAATGAAATAATAATTAAGGGTTGATTAATTGCTCCATGAATTCGACCTTCGGGAGATATCCATTATTCTGCATTCAAAACTCCTGAATGCCGAACTACCAAAGTACTTTATCTTAATTGTGATCATTGAAAATATGTCCAACTGGCTAGGGTAAAATATTGTGAAACATTTTGCGATTGTCAGGTAATATATTTGACATATTTTAGTATGATTACTCTGTCAATAGATTAATGAGAGGATACCTAGTCATTAATATTTATGTAAATAAAGGTATTTCAAACTTCAAAGCATTTTTCCATTAGCATCCAAAACCTCTGCACTCAACATTTTGAGCTCACAGGTTTTGCTTCTCATAGGAGGGTTAACATCAACGTTTGGAAATCATGGCACCACGTAAAGCAGGAAGGAAGAAAGATTCATTTACTAAGGAATCAAACCCAAATGTAAACATACTTTCAGATACTACCGCTCGACTGACAGATGTCATTAAATCTTGGAAGCATGTTTATGATATTTTAGAGCATGAAATTTCTCTCTGTTCCGATGATTCAACTAAAGAAGGGGAATGAGTCATTTTTAGTTGAGCTAAGTCAGGTGGCTAAGTCAGAACTTCACAAAGTTGTATCTCGATTGAAACTAATGCCATATACCGATATGATAAGTTGGGACTTAGAGCATGTGGATATCCCAACGAGAACCATATACGGTCACTAGAAGACCATTGTTGGTTCCTTTCGACCCGAGAACGTTCAAGTAATGTACAAATTAACCCCTAACCCCAAATCTACTTACAACGCATTATTTATAATGAAGTTTGAAGATGAGGAATGCACAAGATATGGTAGAATTGTTCATGATATAGTAAAATCGTGGCGGAGAAATCAAAATAAGTTTAAAACTAATATCCAGGGTATATATTCTACAGCCTCTTGTGATGCCCATATTTTTTACATTTCCATGATGCTCTGTAGAATGTTTGGAAAGAAAAATCTTGTGCACTTTACCATAGAATGGGTTCCCATAATCCATGAAGTTGTCGAGGGATATACTTTTGATTGGGGAAAAATGTTGTCAGATAAATTAGTCAAGCAAATTGGGGATTACAAAACTCAGAAATCTAAAGGAGAACATGGTCCTTTCTATATGTTTGAATATATTATGGGTGCAATTTGTTTCAGTACCCCATTTCCTCTTATGAATTGGAGTTGGAATCTGACTGTCATCGATCCCACACATTTTTATCATTCTAAGTTATGGGAGGAAAATTCAAATGATTTTTTTTATGAAATTTGTCATAACGTGGTCATTCCAATTCATGAAGTTATCTATGGTCAGCCTCCTCCCAGAATTTCAGAACAAATCATTGGAAATTTAGGTGCCATTGCATATTGGTATATTGAGGAAAGATTCTCCTACATTAGAGTGTTCGGTTTCTTTAAATATCCACACGCTCTTCCCAGATTCTTACCGGACAAACTTATTTGTAGAAGAGGTAGCATATCAGACAGTCTCAAGAGGAATTAGCAAAGAGATGAATGCGACACAAAAATGAGTTTGGCCAACATTTCCCATATAGTTTGTCATATTTTCATTATCTGACTTTGGACATGCTAAGGTGGAGGCTTCGGCCTTAGAAGATATTAAATTGGTTGACATTGAACACAAAAGTCATGATCCACATAGGGTGGTTGAAAATCATTTAGCTCAATTCAATATGAAAAGATACATCCATGAAGATTCACCCTATGATGAAGTTTTTAGAGGAGTTAGATCCTATGATGAAGTTGTATCCAGATTTCAAATCTACCTTAAGATCAACAATCATGCTTCCTCATATTTCAAAAGAACGGAAGGAACAGTCTAACCAAAATATTGCAGGAAGAAAAAAGACTTAATCCAACTTCAAAGGTGGCAGAATCAACAAAGCTCAAGCAACATAACTTGCCCAAAGACAAATATAGGGAAGTGGAAAATAATTCAAATACATTGTCCAAAGATGAAAAAATCATAGGAATATCCATACTAGGTAAAGGAGATCAGGAATTGTTAACTTCATTTAAAGATTTTATGAAGCATGGATATAATTTTCCTCTACCAATATCAAACACTGAAACTCTAGTGAAAGATACTACAAATCAAGGAGAATCTAATGCACTTATTACTCCTATCCCATCTTTTACTCCCCTGGCAACAAGTTTTGATTTACCTTGTTTAGAGGTTATTAATATAGATGACCCGAAACCTATTGAACATGAAGATATGCCTTCATCATATTTATTTTTCAATAAGAAAAGGAAGGCTATCATACGAAGGGAATCTCGACAGAAGGAGGGAGGAATTACCAAAAAGCATAAAATGATATATGATGGACATGGACATAGTGACCCTGAATTCACAAAAGAAGTTGCAGATTCATTGAGAGCCTTTGCAACTACCAACCAGTGGTTAGTGGATAATCTCAGAAAACAACTGGACCAAAATAATCTTCTGATTGAACAATTGCATAATGATATGCAAAAGATGGAAGTGACCGCTAGAGATAAAATCAATTTTGATATAGATCAAATCAGATAGGGTTTTGAACAACAAATTAAGCAGTTAGAAGATAAATTGGAATTAAGTGTTCGAAATCAACACTTGAGTAATAACATGCTTTCCAAGTGATATATGTTAATAGATAAATTGCAGACTCAAATAACTTCATTTGAGAGCACAAGAATGGACATTTTTGCCTTCAAGAAACAAGCATCAGAGGTAAATGAAAAGATGAAAATTGTCCAACAAGATCTGTATGAAAATATGGATATTATTCAAAGACATTATCAAGTAATCAATAATTCTTTGAAGAATATTTATGAAAAGGAGAGAGAAGCCTTTACGACTAGATCCAAATTCCAAGAATCCATAGTATGGAGGCAATAGCTCAATGTACCTGTAATTGCTCCTTTTTCACAGTTTGAGTACATAAAGGGAGAAATGGATTTAAAGGTATGGGAAAATAATATTGAAGAAAGTAAAATGCTAGCCAGAGAGGCAAAAGAGGCTTGTCTTAACACTCTTTCAGCTGTAGATCTAGAAATGGAAGAGATTGATGTCAGTGGTATTCATGATACACTTGGACAAATTGAGATTGAAAAGAGCAAAGAGAATCTAAAGAAAAATAGAGAAAATGTACAAAATAATATACTATAGGTAAATCATGTTGATTTACGAATAGTAAATGATATGCTAGTGAAACCAAGTTTACAACAACAAATCACACAACATGCAGTTGTTAAAGTTCAAGAAAAATTACCATTGGTGCATAAAAAGGATTTCTCATTTGAGTTAAATGCAAATGTCAAACCTTACAAGTTCATTGTTGCATTAATGGAACTACATGCACAATTCAAGGATCAGAAAAAAACCATGTACACCCACGAGAAAATAGAAGGTGAAGGAATTTCCAACAATGTGAAAGAAATCTCAGTGGATGCTTAAAAATATTTGTTATATCTTTTAGTTTAGATTCTATTCTATTTTGAGAACTGAGAAAGTGTAATGTCTAACCACTTTTGGTTAAGACAATTTTTGTATAAATAAACAGATTAAAGATATATTCCAGGCTTCTTCTGGCCGAATGTAAAAGATAACCTTCGTTATGCTAATTTGAAAGAGAAGACAGATTTTCTACGTTTCATTTCCTTGAGTTATGTACTTTCCGTGTATTGTCATTTTGCAAATCTTATTTTCTTCATTCTATGACTCTTAAAGATTGAAAGGCTACAACTTAGTAACATATCTACTATGGTCCATATAATCAAAAGTTTATTCAGCTACAAATTTTCCTCTGTTTATACTGTGAGTAAAACAAGACCTATATCTGTGTGAATCTCCTCATTTAAATTCGTCTTTAAAAGATTCATTTGACATAATTCTTCTACTATGGATAAGGTAAGATTTATTAGTATTGGATACCTTAATTTATTTTTACAGTTTTTGTTATTCGATTCTACTTTCCATATACTCAATATCTATAAAAGACTCAAAGAAATAAATATTGCCTCTGTATTTTCTAATCATTAAACTGATTTGAAGTTTCATCTAAAAAACTAAAGGTAGAAAATCACTATAAAAAAATTCTCTTAAATTTTGGATGCCTGACATTATTCTATGATCCTAGAGTAAATTTCAGGAACAAAAACTAGGAAAATCAGCCTTGGCATTCTTGCCAAGTGCACACTCTCTGCACACTCCTTGCTGCTCAATACTGAACTCTGGAATACTTATAACAATCCCCCTCAAAATCATTAATTCCCTATAGTCTATGTGTCCCAACCTCCTATGCCACAACTCACATAGGTTGTCATTGTCATGTACTAAATCATGAACAGGCTTGCCCTACAACTTGTATAAAGTGCCCTCTCTAACCCCAATGACCACTGCATTGTCAGGGTGTTACAGGAAAATCCCCATATGGATAGGTGAATCCCCTCTTGGACCCTAGACTGCTAAGACCAAGACAGAAAGGTGCCAACGTTGATCACTGACATCCATTTAAACCTAGTTAAGCTAATCTATAGAGAAGAGGAAGAATATGTACCTTTTTACGATGTTTGTCCTTGCCCAGCCCAAGTTGAGCTTTGATCCCTAAGCTCTTCAACAAGTCCTGCAATCCAATTAAAGACAAAGAATACTTCCTATTCTACCATGATTAGTTTGAAACTAGATCTATCTATTAAACACAAGTTCATGTAGGTATACACTATCTTGAAGGAAATAGGCCAAGCACATATATTAATGAATACAAATCAAAATGCTTACAACTGTAGATGCATATGCAAAAGCCTCACCAAGCTCTCCTTGTCCAACCCCTTGCTCAAATGATCCATAAACAAAATGACTATGCTTCACTGATTATCTCCCTTATGAGATCAGAAGTTTGATGCCTTCAATGTCCCCCTTCCTTATGAGATCATAAGTTAGGTATTTCTCAATTTCTCCTTCTCATTTATTTTACCATGAGGAGGCCTCCTTATATAAGCTTAGAGAGGCCTAACCACCTTAGAGATTATTGAGATAGGTTGAGGATATTTATCCATCATTTGTGGATCCTCCCTAAGATCCAACCTTGACTTCAAATTCGAATCCAACTGATTTCAGAGATAAGGGGGATCTTCCCCTGATTTTCTCAACAACATAACACTCCCTCCGAATGGTGCACAGATCTCTACAACGCTCCCTCAAAGAAGGTCATGGAGCGCTAACACTCCCTTCTAGTGGGTAGGGGATTGCTGCCCAATATTTCCTAAAAAATCCTAGTGCTCCCCCAGAATGGTGCACAAAGTGCTACAACGCTCCCCTAAAGGAGGTCAGGGACCACTAGCACTCCCTGCTAGTGGATAGGGGAGTGCTTCCCAAGATTTAATCAAAAGGCCTAGTGCTCCCCCAGAATGGTGCACATAGTGCTACAACGCTCCCCCAAAGGAGGTCAGGGAGCACTAGCACTCCTTGCTAGTGGGTAGGGGAGTGCTGCCCTTCAAAATTCATTTTTAAGTGGTCTTCCTCAAGGCAAAGGATTTGTACTCTTTGTCAAATGATTTATCCTTCTTTTAACCAGTCTCCGAGGATGTCTCAAGTGTCCCTATGATTTTATTCGAGATACAACATAGGCAAGATGAAAGTATGATGTTTGCGACACTTGTGTCCAAAATGCGACACTTGTAATGACGACAATAGGTCATCATTGAAGTGAGTAATTTTGATGTGTAATAGATTTCCCCTCAAAGTGCGAAGTTAGAAGACAAAAACTGATGACTGAAGTACTTTGTAGACTTTTTCGAGCAAGGGTATGGACTTAGAGAACCTGGTAAAAGCTGCATACAACCATAAGATAAATGTTATGATATGTTTTAAACCCAAGGCAGGCATACCTATGCTTGGGTGATAAATACTTGCAAGGTATGGCCGCCGTCAAATACACTGCGTATCCATAATTGTATTAACAAAAAGGTATAGCCACCCAATATACAATGTGGATCTATACTTCCATGACATGAACTGATTGTAGCCATGAAAAATACATAGTGGATCTACGAGATGACAAGACATAGACATAGACCAATACAAAGTGGATCTATGTGACAATATATGTGTCAATATTCAACAGAAACTTCATCGCAACTTGGGAAAATTATATATCGGAGTGATCACTAAACCCAGGGTCTTCTTACTTATCTCGATGCAGTATGAATATAACCATGTGAATAGATGTCCTGGTGTCGAACATGGTAGAAACCAATTGATTATTGGTCAATGAGGTAAACCGTTAACAAGCGTGAGGGAGATCACCATTGATGTCAATGATTCCCAAGGTACCCTAGTACATTCTAGTGAGTGTGAATAGATGAGATGAATTTGAACATTCATGGAATCATCCAATCAGAAGTCAATGATGTAAACCAACTGTCGAAAGCGAGGAGGCCTGCCATTGAGGCATGAAGGTCCCAAGGTACTAACTGGTGGGTCTAGTTCCCAGATAATGTGATGAAGTCGATCGGAAAAAGACTTGTCGCAGGAGGGCCTTGATGTATCCCCCATCAACGACATGAAACTGAAACATATATGTAAAGTGATGAATCAGATGAGAACGGGCTGACACAGGTGTTGAAATGTTAAATTTGTGATGGTTGACTCTCGAGGCAGATACTTCCCTTGAACACTGAGGCACAACAACAAAAACATGACATGGACCAAAACATGATGATGTAATGGATACTGTGACTTTCGTCGTGTGACCCAAAGGAGTAAAGAAACTCAGAGGATTGGTTTAGTGCAGAGGTTCAACGGATTACAATGTATGCAAAGACAAAGTGCCATGTTCAAAGGCGACTGTAAGAGTGACTGGTGATGTTTTCAAAAACTGCTTGGCTTGCTTCCTTCAAATTTTCCCCCATCTAGATAGACGAGTACCTCTTTTTAATTTAACGAGATCGAGAAGGGTAACACATGATCTATATAACTCACCTTCGGTAAGTCCCTCTTCCTTTGTTTAATGAACTATAAGAAGTAAGGGTTCGGTCCCATATGGGCCTTTCAATGTATGATTTTTTTAACGAGTCCAGAGAAGGTAAACTCAGTGATTTTTCATTTTTAGGGAGTCTAAAAAGAAATTAAAGATGAATTCAGGGTTGTCCTTTTTCATAATGTTATTCTTGCGAGGCCAAAAAATAGATAAAGTATCACTCGAAAGATGCCCTTTCAAACCTTTTAACGAGTGGGAAAGGAATCAAGATCACTCGACAATCTTTTCATGTTTAGAGAGTCTGAAAAGAGCTTAAAGGAGACTCCAGGGGGTTCCTTTTTTGTATAACCTTTACGAGTCCAAAAAAGTGATAAAATTCTACTCGGTTACATTCTCATGTATTTTCGAGCATGAGAAAGAACGAAGAATAAGCTCAGTATTGGTTTCATTTTTACACAAGCTTGAAACAAAATTAAACGTATGCTTGTAAATTCCCAACGTAAATTCCAAAGGTTGGGATACCCATGGATGGTTGGTACTCTATCCCTAGCTTGAAAATATAGTGTCTTAACTCCAGAATGATAATCAAAGGCTGGAGACATGCCCCCCCAAGCTTCAATTCATTCATCGACTTTGAGGTTGTCACCGATTTCTGTACTAGATGGAGAAAAAGGATAAGGGTGGATGAAATGAAGGTTCAAATGCGACACCTAACGAAAGACTTGACTTGAAATCTATGAGATCTAGCTAAAGACTTGACTTAATATCTACGAGATCTAGCGAAAGACTCGACTTGTTAGGAGAGGTGACTATTTCATTTTTTAATGAACTTGACACAGGAAAAGAACTATGCTCATGGCTCCGGGTTCAACCCCCATATTTTTGTTTCATTTTTTTTTACCGATCTTGCCACAGAGAGGAAAACTATGCTCAAGACCTCTATTTCATTTTTTAATGAGCTTGGCATAGATAAGAGAAACTATGCTCGTGGTTCTGAGTTCAATCCCCAGATTTCTATTTCATTTTTTAACGAGCTTGCCATAGAGAGGAAATATATGATCATGGCTTCTGTTTCATTTTTTAACGAGCTTGCTATAGAGAAGAGAAACTATGCTCGTAGCTTCTGTTTCATTTTTAAACGAGCTTTCTACAGAGAGGAAACTATGCTCGTGACCTCAACTTGATCATGGCTTCCAAGAGCACAATTCTTTGGAAGGAATACATGTCAAGGGACAAATTTCAATCATGGATTCCAAGAGATCTTCGCTAGATGGAAGAAAAACACTCTGGAAGAAATACATGTTGACGACCTTGATAAGGGTAGGGATATCTAGCTCTAATAGCCCTATTGAAGAGATCACCATGTCAACGACTGGATCTAAGTTATAAGAGGTTGAGCTTACAGTGATAGGTTCATCTTCTTCGGTAGCTGAAGGCATGGGAGATGACGCCACACAATTTACCTGTGGCGGGGGCGATATTGTCTGCATATAAGACCCGTTTAGGGAGGTGATTGGGTTGGTAATCAAGTCAGGACCAATGCATGAAAGTTGATCAATAGCCACAATTCTTCCATCACAAGGGAAATATATCACACGAAACAAAGTGGACACACTAGCTTTCATGGCATAAACATAATCTCTCCCAAGGAGTAAATCAAAATCCAAGGGGTCCTGGATTACCATAACATCAATAAAGACCATTTTCCCTCCCAAAGTTACGAGAAATTGGGGAAGGATCCCTAAAGGGTGACTGGTTCTTCTGTTAAAATCTAACAGAGTCTATGTAACCGACACAAGCCGAGGATAACCCAAAGCTTTCCAAGCAATAGAGGACAAAATACTAACGGACGAACCTTCATCTATCAGCGCATGAGGAATGTCCCGACCACAAACCTGTACTGTAATCTTGAAAGGAATGTGAGAGGGAAGATGAGGTCCAATTAGCACACCCCAATCAAAGAGGATGGCCTTATTACTTGGAGGGGGTTTCATGGGAGAAGGAGGAATACCCCCCAACACGATAGATTTTGTATCAACGAGAAAAACATGGGCAGAATCGGGTTTAGTCTCTAGCGGGAGAATAGGATCGATTGATAACAACATCAAATTGACCACTTGGGTTTCATTCTCCAAGGGGAGAATGGGGTCGATAGGTGGAAACAGATCGACCGAAGATGGGATCGGATCAACTACTTTTTCAACTGGTTCAACTAAGGAAGTGACCAGATTGACGACATGATCAACCGGACTGACCGATGAAGGGACCAGAGCAACCACTTTGGAACTCGTCTGAGGAGTAGTGGGATTGACCGACGATGTAACTAGAGCAACCAATTTGGCACTCTTCAGATGAAGGGTGGGATTGACCGATGATAGAATAGGATCAACTACTTTAGGTTCACTCTTTAGATGAAGAGTGGGGCTAACCAATGAAGAAACTGGATCAACTAGTTTGGTTAGTGGCTCAACAAAGGATGAAACTAGATTGACCACTGGATCAACCAGACTGACCGAGGATGGAACTGGATTGACCATTCCATCAACTAACAATGGGTTGGGGGAAATCTTACGATAACCAGTTGGAAGTTGAAGCTTTTCCAAAAGAGAAGAATCATCGTCCATACGAGGACAAAGGTGAGAGTAATGATCACCTTCACATAACATACAAGGAAATTTGATAGTTTTCTTCTTCTTACCAAACTTAACATCACTAGTTGATGGGGCATCACCAACATGTTCAGCAGGGGCCAATGACGTGGAGGACCAAATTTCTAAGACCTTCGGAAGACCATGTCAATCTCTCAGAAAGTGGTCACCCTTACAAAGACTGCAAGGGAATTTGGGTTTCATATTCTTCGTTTTAATCTTGTCGACCTCATCAACACTCCCAGTACGATTAATAATAGCTGGTTTCTTAGATCCAACATCTGATATGGTTGGAGGCTTGGTCCTTTTCGGGTCCTTCTTCTTCTTTTCTTTCCATTTCTTCTTCTTCTTATCAACCTGGCTATTTGATTTAGAGCTTTCACTAGGTGAAGAAGGAGAAAGGGAAGGAGACTTAATGGGTGAAGAAGGAGAAAAGTCGACATGAGGTTGATATGTGGGTGGTGTACTTACATCTGAAGCATTAGGTGCAGCTGAAGCACTGGGAAGATTTGAGATCACCGTAGTGGGGAACAAACAAACTGGTAATCTGATGGTGATCTTAGAAGACTCAGTGTGGCAATGTACGAGGGACCGATGTTTCCAAAAGAAGGAAAGGTGAAAGGTTCCCCGAGACAAGGGGTTCCTCCATTGGTACTCCCATGAGTTGATGCCATTAACACTGACTCGACCTAAGGTCCACTAAGTAAAACAAACAACACACGCTATGAATCTAAGAAGCAAACAATCAAACAAAACTTCCCGCAATGAAACCACTAGTTGGCGATGAAATCCAATGTCCCGAGATCAATATAGGAAGGGGAGGGGATAGAGCGGGTGGATCGGTTATGTTGGTGACCTGCTTAATGGACTTACGCCTTGGTGCAAGATTCCACGCAGTAATTGTGGATTTACCCTCCAAGGAGCCCGAGTGAGTTTGACCAACGTCTGTTCACCCTGAATATTATGGCTACTAAGGTCACTGACTCACAGTCATGCTCTATGCAGGTACAGTCGACAGTCCAGTCCGAACGTATGGGTAGGATAACAAGTCCGAAATCCTTCAAGAGAACTGAGGACAAGTGGACCAGTAGAACTCCAGAGGACCCCGAATGGATTCGGATTTCACAAAGCACCGAGACCAAATGAAGACAGTTGAACCTCAAGAAGAACCCACAATATATGATTTGACTACTATGAAAGGTTAAACCACAGAGGAATAATCTCCGTAACTCTCTCGAACGCAACCTCGTGCGTAACCCCTGTGTGAGAGGGGGATCCCACTAAGATTATACAAAAATTGGATTTTCTCTTTCTATCGCAAGATGCTAAGTTTGTTTGAGAACTTTGGAAAGTTATCCTTTCAACCTATTCCAAATCCCTAGCCCTTAAGCTAATGTAGGTTTTCTAACAGAGAATGTAAAAATGTCTGATAAATTTTAGTTTAGGGCTTGATTTTAAGGTTGTTGTTTACTCAAGAGGAAAATGGAGAGGACTCAATGATGTCTTGACCAACTCTAAACAATGAAAATAAATGAGAATGCAAATATTTCACTTCGATGAAAGTTATATTACAAGAAGGAGAAAACTTTTATCATTCCCAAATGCATAATGTCCCACAAATTTTATTAAAAATACATGCAATTTCGCTACTTCAAATGCAAGCTAGTTTCACAACCCAAACGAAAGAATGAAACTATGGTGTTTGTTTGATTCTAATGTATAAATAAAGTAAATACAAATCCTTTGATGCTCTACTACTTTCAATCATAAGAAAGAGTCCTATGCAGATGCAAAAGACACAAAGAAAAAAGACTACAAACAAAGCATGCACTCAAGGCAGTGAGGTATGAAAGAAAACAAGTAGAAAATTGTTCTGAAAAGAACACAATCAAGGATTATACAACCAATCAAGCATTCAAGGAACACAAGAAAATGTGGAGAAGAATCCAAGAAAAGACAAGGAGAAAGAGAAATCACTCAAAATTGTCCCGACAAAACAAGCAGCTAGAAAAGGCAATTTCACATTTCTGAAAAAGGTTTCAAGCTCAAATCAAGACAATAGGGAGTAATAAGCATAAAAAACCAATCCAAACAACTTCACAGACCAACCACAGACTCTGGGTAAAGACCTCTACAAAACGGGCTACAAAAGACTGAGCAGAAGAAGGCAAAAAACTCCCAAAAAGGAGACTAGCGCTCCCTGTCTCAAGGGTACAGAGCATTTCAACACTCCCTAAAACACTGTGGGGGAGCACTGGCTAGATATCAGTGCTCTGGTATGGCCTAGGGGGGGCGCTAGTCCTCCTAGAATCTCATAAAAAGAGCCAAAAAATGCAAAAAAACTCACCCATAATGCATACATATTGCTGAAATTGTTAGTGAAGGTAGGAAAAGGCTAATGGATGATGAATAAATAGTAAAAGTGATCTGAAAGGTGGGAAAAGGGTAGGGACAATCGAAAGAAAAATAAATCAATTTCATTCCCCAGTTGAGTCGCCAATTTCTGTTACAGGAAAATCCCTCTGCGGACAAGTGAATCCCCTCTTGGACCCTAGACTCCTAAGGCCAAGACAGAAAGGTGCTAACGTTGATCATTGAAATCCATTTAAACCTAGTTAAGCTAATCTATAGAGAAGAGGAAGAAGATGTACTTTCTTACGATGTTTGTCCTTTCCTAATCCAAATTGATCTTTGATCCCTAAGCTCTTCAACAAGTCCTGCAGTCCAATCAAAGACAAAACATACTTCCTATTCTACCATGATTAGTTTGAAACTAGACCTATCCATTAAAGACAATTTCATGTAGGTATACACAATCTTGAAGGGTCAAGCACATGTATTAATGAAAACAAAGCAAAGTTCTTACAATTGTAGATGCAGATGCAACAGCCTCACCAAGCTCTCCTTGTCCAACCCCTTGCTCAAATGATCGACAAAAAAAATGACTATGCTTCACTGACTATCTCCCTTATGAGATCAAAAGTTTGATGCCTTCAATGTCCCATTTCCTTATGAGATCATAAGTTAGGTATTTCTCAATTTCTCCATCTCCTTTCTTTCACCATGAGGAGGCCTCCTTATATAAGCTTGGAGAGGCCTAAACACCTTAGAGATTCTTGGGATAGGTTGAGGATATTTCTCCATTAGTTGTGGATCCTCCCTAAGATCCATCCTTGACCTTAGATTCAAATCCAACTGATTTCAAAGATAAGGGGGATCTTCCCCTGATTTTATCAACAACATAACACTCCCCCAGAATGGTGCACAGAGTGCTACAACACTCCCCCAAAGAACTTCAGGGAGCGCTAGCACTCCCTGCTAGTGGGTAGGGGAGTGCTGCCCAAGATTTCCACAAAAAGCCTAGCACTCCCCTAGAATGGTGCACATAGTGCTACAATGCTCCCCCAAAGGAGGTTAGGGAGTGCTAGCACTCCCTACTAATGGGTAGGGGAGTGTTGCCCAAGATTTCCTAAAAAATCCTAGCGCTCCCCTAGAATGGTACAAAGAGTGCTACAATGCTCCCCCAAAGGAGGTCAGGGAGCGCTAACACTCCCTGCTAGTGGGTAGGGGAGCGCTGCCCTTAAAAATTCATTTTTAAGTGGTCTTCCTCAAGGCAAAGGATTTGTACTCTTTATCAAATGATTTATCCTTCTTTTAACCAGTCTCTGAGGATGTCTCAAGTGTCCCTATGATGTCGTTCGAGATATGACATAGGCAAGATGACAGTATGATGTTTGCAACACTTGCAGCCAAAATGAGACACTTGCGACACTTGTAATGACGACAATAAGTCATCATTTTAGTGAGTAATTTTGATGTGTAACATAGGGCTATCTTTCTCTGGACATATGAGTACATGCCCTCTTTGAAAAGTGATGGAAAAACCCTTGTCCTCCATAATTGAGACTAAGAGAAAATTCTTCTTCAAACCTGGTATGTAAATCACATCTTGGTTATCAAACGAACCTCCTGACTCAAGATGGAACACAATTGTTCCCTCTTCTTTCATTGCATACTTGACATCATCACCAAACTACACATGAAAATTTGAGTCCCTCTCTATCAAACTGTTAAATAACATATGTGCTTCTATCATATGATGAGATGTACCATTATCCAGAAACCACACACTCCTTATAGTTGTGTTGTAGAAAGGAAAGAAACCAGTGAGTAATCCTTCTCAAACTTCATTGCAAATTCATCAAGTTGCATATCTATTGATGTTGTTGTTTGCATATTTCCTTTACCCTTCTTCTTCTTTGGACACCGAGATGCATAATTTCCATTCTTATGATATGAGAAGCACTTGATTTTACTCAAGTCCTTCTTCTTCCTTGGTTTTGATGATCCTCCATCACTGTTACCATTCTTGCTAGAACTCTTTCCTTTGCCCTTCTTTGTCCTACTAACAAGAGCCAAGTTCTCTTCACTACTTCTCTTCTTTTTGATCTTAGAATCCTCTCGAGTCTCTTCCTGTATGCAATCATACCAAAGTCTCTACCAATCTGGGAGTTTCTCCTGAATGCAGAATCCCTTGAAAAATGGTTCCCAAGACTTGGAAAGACCATTCAATGCCACATTCACAAGCTCTACGTTCTCCATTTTCTCCCCTATGGCTACAAGTTGATCACACACATGTGTGATCCTCATGAAATAGTTGGTAACGTTATCATATCTAAACATATGCACCGATCTGAGTATATTCCTTAATACCGTCTTCCTATTCATGTTAGTGCTATGGAATAAACCTACCAAGGAATCAAACATCTGTTTGGTCATCTTCTTCTTAGATAGGTGAGGAATTAGATGATCCTTCATCGAATCCAAGAGTACTCGCTTGGCCTTGATCTCCTTCTTGTTGTGAGATTCCAAAGTTGTTGGATCTATCGGTGGAGAAACTACTTTTTCCACCAACTCCCAAAGTCATACTTCTTTAACGCCAAAGTCACTCCTCCTTTCCAAGATAGGAAGTTGGATGCTCCATCCAATTTGTCTTCAACTCTCAAAGGTGTTGTTTCCATCACTTAGACTTGATAAAATGCCTTGGAAATAACCCACTGCTGAAATTGCCCCTATAATGACCTATATGGTCTCGACTCATGCTATCTGCACTAACCACATGAAATGTATGCTAATACTCACGCTATTTTGCAAACCTGTATGAAGATACCTACATTGTTACCACACGACCTGTATGTTGATACTTGCGCTATTCTGCATGACATGTATGCAGATACCTGTGTTGTTACTGTGTGACCTATAACCGAATAATCATGTTGACTGCGTGCCTATATAAAAAATACCTATGTTGTCCTTGACAATCGACTTCTGTTTTATTACGATTGTTTCCTTAAAATCTGTCCTTCGATTTCTTCCTACTGATTATGGATATGAGATATGTCTTCCTCTCAGAGCATGTGCTCTTATACCATGTTGAAAACCCCTTACTCCAACACCTAGGTACTTTTCTATCTAGTGATTTCCTTATTGCAAATCAAGTTAGCAACGCACAAAAAAAAAACACATTGTTAAGATATTCCACTCGATAAAGATAGCAAAAGAAATACTAGAAACCAAAAATCTCATGCACAATACACAAAGGTATTTTCCCATCAACTAAGCTTATCATTCAATTAACTTCAAACCTTACAAGGGCTCCCTTACTGGGAAAATGGCCCAAATTAAAAAGAGACAAAGTACATCAAAAACTTGACTTGCTTGATATGCTGCCAAACCTGCTATATGATCATGTAGGACTTCAACGCAACTATTACGATGATATCCATGTTGTCATGCCTATATACACAATTGTAAAGCCGACACCCACGCTAACTACACAATTTTACCAGAATACATATATTGTTCCGCGGTAGATGATCTTTCTGCTATATGACTGATCTCTTTCTCCCTTTGGCCTAGATCTCTAGATGGAAGTCCTTCTCCACATATTCAAGATCTCCTTGAGTCACAATAGTTCGTGATCCAATCCTCTTTGTGTCAACTCACTCAATACAAGCAAGTTGCTTCTCCTTTACCATGGTATTGCTTTTATAAAAATGAGTTATAATCTAAACCTAATCTCCAAAGTGATTAACGGTTGAGATTAATTCTCATCTCACTTGAGATCAACGGTTATTATTTAATTCACTAATGCTAATTAAAACATTTCCTTAAATAAAATTCAACTTACTAATTAAATGCACTTTACTTTAATAATTCCTTTAATTAAAGTAAAGTCAAGGATATAAGGCTTTGGATGATTTCCACATGTCTAGACACATAGACCCGTGCATAAATACCTATCTGATGCTACATGCATCAACAAATTATGTTACTAGAGTGTTGTATATCTAACCAAATACAACTTTTTCTAATTGCTCTTCTATCTCTTAATTTTAATTCAAATATAATAAATTAATTTAAATGTTGTATAAAAATTAAAATAAAGCTATTGATATACGATGTTTATTGTCGTATATATTTCTTGATCTTAATTGAGTCATTGGTTGTAAGGGAGTTTGAATTCATCCAAAAGTAGTGGTAATTTGATCTCAAAAACTTAAATTAAAGAAATTAAGCAATCATGTAGGTCAAACTTTAAAAAAATGATATTTATTATTAAACATTAAAAAATATGCACTCTAATAAACTAATAATATAATGTTGTTCAATTAAAATAATTTTTTTATTATAATATATAATATAATATCATAAAAATAAAAAATCATCCAATTTTATTATACAAATTAAAAAAAAATCATCACCAATAATATTAACATAAATTCATTTTAATGAAAATATTTTGAGTACACAGAAGTTCTAATTTATATTTTTTTCCTTCTTATTACTTAAGAAATTCTAGTTATACGTAAATTATAATATTCTTCTCAATCAATAGTGTGTCCATCAATCATCGTGTGTTCTATTCTCTAACTAAATCTTTTTGTTTATCCATTGGACTAACAATTTTGAAATGAAGCTTCCCACCTTTTAAAAGTAATTCAGACTTGCAAATAGAATAGTCAAATTGAGCCATCTAAAGAACCATTTTGTCGACCATGTTTCATTGAGTTTTATCTTATCACATTTCATCATTTTCACCCAAATACAACTTTGTTTACTTTTCTACTACCTAAATTTTCACTCAAATAGATTTTATGTGCAAAATTATTTTATGTTCATTCTCATTTAAATACAACTTTGTTTTTATATCAATTCAAGTTATTACATTGTTACAGGTGGATAAGGGCATAGTGGAGATACATGTGGATATTATGACCTTTCAGATATCGCCATAAGTGGAAGCTCAAGTCAACACATTGATGATTGTGGCTGACGAGGAGATTTTGAGGGAGGCAGACTTATTTGACAAGATTGATAAAGTATGCAGACCTCCTGAAACATCTCTTCTGTCCTTTACCCATCAGTTACTCACCTCTTTGTCGAGATCCAGTCTTAATCCTAGTACTTCACTTTCTTCAAAGGAAAAACTTGCACATTTTCCAGTTGTTGCACCGACGAATGGTAAAACTTCTGATACACTATGGAAGGAAGACCACTAGAATGGGAAGAATCTTCTTAAGAATTCACAGGAAGGTAGAAGAGTAGGTTTTACTTCACGGGATAGCAGAAGATAGTGGAAGGCTAAGAAAACCATTCAAAAAATGGTTCTAGGGTCTGATGTAGGACTTACTGAAACTTGTAGTTTGGCCATATGCGGACTCGTTGGTAGGCTCTCTTACAGTTATCTCTGCAAGGTATCTTTGTTGGAATGGATTGAAAATACCTGGAATCCGTTATTAGGGTATAAGCCTAAGCTAGTCAGACTCACCAAAGGATGGGTAGGCATTATCTGCAACAAACCTGAATATACAAATTTACTCTTGGCTCATAAGTGGACACTTGGGGGTTCCAGCCTTATGTTAAAATGGTGGCGCTTAGCTTTCAATCCTGACACTGAATATTTCTAGTTACGCCACATTTGGGTTTTTCTCCCTAGGCTCCCCCTCCAGTTCTGGAATGAAGATGCATTGGTTGCTATTGGTAATTCATTAGGCACTTTTATATCTTTGGGGGAAAAATTACTTACGGTTTCCAACAGAAATATTGGAAAGATAATGGTGGATATGGATGTCGATGGGGGACTCCCATAACTCATTGAGATTGACTGGTGTGGTAGAAGGTTTACACAGAGATTATATTACCTCGGAATCCCTATCCGGTGTAGTATTTGTCACAAAACGGGTCACTTGAGAAGGAGTTGTATGGGGAGGGATGGTGACGATAAAGTCTCTAAAGACATAGCTCTGCACAGAGACTTAGAATACTTTGAGGAGGAAGGTTTATCTACTTGGAATGATTGCAGCTATCCTGGGACAACGTCGTCGTCCTTTCCAGTTTGAGAGTTGTTTGTAAATGGTAAGTTACAACTGTTGTAACACATATTGAAAATTTTCTCTACTCAGTGTTTTTGTCCCAATGTGTTTGAGAAACACATAAAACTTATTTCCAAATTATCTCTAACTTGCATCTGATTTGCTGAAGGACTTGTAGGGCCTTTTGGGAAGAAAGTTTGTGTTATGAGGTCTCTCACTGTAAGTATGACATCTCTATTTTAAATGCGGCACAATAACACTTGCAATATGCAGATGCTTCTAATATGTCATTCTTTCCACAAAGGCAAACAATGGTGTAGAATTTATTTCTACCTGTTTCAACCACAAAGATTTGAATGAGGAAAGGCTCATGACTACTTCATCCAGTTGTTTTTGGAATCTTTGAACCGCTACCTCTTGAGTTTTGGCCAAGTGTCCTTTCCTGTTGGAGGATCTATTTCTATTGGTAGTAGAGGATCTTATTTCAGAGCATTTGAACCTGTTAAACAAACAAAAATAAAATCACCTTATCAAGAAAGAGGCCTACAGGATAAGAAGCGCTATAAAAGAGATTATGCATGGAGAAGAGCTCTTGCCAATGGCTTCAAATATTTTAATGGAGTTGTTTTGGCGTACTCAACATCGTGGTTATCTACTGGAGGCATTCTTGATTCTGGAGTTCGGCTTGTCAATCAAGAGATATATTTGGAAATACAAGATTTTTCTTATCCACTTATACACATATTGGGCTGCCACTGCATCAGCATTTGAATGGTACAGAAGTTTGGAAATCAGGAACATAATGCAAGAGTCAATGTCGCATCAAATGTTTCCCTGTTGCTGTCGTCGCCTCTTTGGTCTGAATTAAACGGTATCATGAAAGAATACCTAAAGTTCCATGAAGATTACATGAAATAATACCTAAAGTTCCATGAAGATTACATGAAAGAAGCAACAGATCTTACATTTTTGTCTTATCGTCATTGTAATTACTCCAAAGTGGTGGAATTTGTGAAACACAGGGTCCGCCTGGCTTCTTGAGGACAAACAGAGTAGACGTACTACAGCCCTGGCCACTAGAGTCCTGAGCCTCTCTATTGTTAATGTGTTGATTATGTTTTCTCTTAATACAAAAAATATTTGCGGAAGCGCAGAAGAAGTAGAGTGGTATCCGCCTCCTATCTGCAACCAGACCGCTAACTATACAAAAGACAGTAAGTTTGTAAGCAATGTGAATGCAACGTCGAGTAGTCTTCATCTGGACAACGTTGAGGACACATCCCAGAGCAGGTTTAAAGTTTTAGAGCATGGTCAAAGTTCTAACCAAGTATATTCCATCCTCCAATGCAGGGGAGATGCCACCGTCAACCAATGCTACAATTGTTCACAGCAAACAAAAATTGCAGTTCTGCAAGATTGTGTGAATTACGTCCAAGTTCTGCTTCTTACGTTATAATGGAATGGATACGCTTCCAACACAACTATAGACACCTCATTTCTCCGTATCTACGGTCTGGCCCAGTGCTGGGGAGATATATCCCTCGACGACTGCAATACGTGTCTTTCAACAACAATTGATATATTGTTCCAATATAACGACACAGGGTCTGGAAGCACGGGGAATATCAATGGAAATATTGTGAAGGCCAAAGCCTGCGTCGATCCGGCCTCGTATATCATTTGGGATGGAGTTCACAGGACCAATCAAGCCAACAAACTTATTACTAAAGCGATTTTGGGAGGAAAATACTTTGAACCTGCATTTTACATTGCAAGTCAGTGTGATCTCCAGCCATTTTGAATCTTGATAAGCGTTGAATTCTATAGAGTTGAACTCATATATGGGTGCCCACAGTTATGAAGATGAAATTTGGATTCGAGTGAATTTATTGTTTTTTACAGTATGCATTTCCATTATAATAACCTCCAAATGCTTTGTAAAGCGATGAAAACTCTGCATTAAAGTTAAACCATACAAAGTGATAATCCATGTCCACTTGTCAAATGATTAGTAACGGTTTAAAGAAGCTGGTAGAGCACCTGGCAGTCGCAGAATTCCATGAAGGCGAACCGTTTCATATTTCTCTAAACAAAAAGAGATTTATTTTAGATTTTTCTTTTAAAAGACTGATTGAGGTAACAGAGAAGAGGGGGCGAGCTGGGGGAAAAAAACCTCTTTCGAAGAGGGGCTCCTTTGTAAGCTGAATTATTTTGTAAACCCGGAATGGAGTAATACATACCACGTTTTTATTTGAGATTGTGAGATTCATCACGGTTAATTCTTTCAGTATGTTTCCCTGTTGTCATTATCATATTGTTTATCTCTTCCTCTTCAGCTGTGTTAAAATTTGTTTGGAATTCATTTTATATGCTCCTTACACACAGTTGATATATATGTGTTGCGTTTCTATGGTGACTGATCAGAATTCGCTCAAGATAAGCGCTCTGCATCTAGTTATCAACCTTTGTTTTTTTTTCCTCTAAAGTTGTAGTGAAAATTCATCCTTGATAGATTCTTTCACTGTGATGGCCTTTTCTTTTCTTTTTCTGCTACCGCTTCATGATTATCAATTGATGAAAGATAGACTTACTTTGCCTCATTTTCCGCAAGTTATACGATCACTGCTATTATCTCCTTTCTTCGGTTTTCACTTGACTCCATGCCCAATGGACTGTTTCCCTGGTCCAACCCCCAAACTTTAAAAATCCAAAACTATCATTTACCCATAAATCTGCCCACCATTTTACGCTTACTGAAGATCATATTGTGACATTATCCGAGAGATCCCTCTCGGGTTGGGAGGGGCATCTTCCAATCCAAAGTGGTTTGAGGTTGCCTCGAGATTGATTTGCATGCAACCCAAATTCAGTTCTGAGTGACAACAACAAATATACTACTCGACTCTATATAATTCTCTATATTTACTAGAAAAGTCCATTCTGAATGCCTCCCCTTCATTGAATTCTTTTCTCTCAATTGAGGTACATTCACCGGGGAAGGGGATGGATGACTCTTTCAATAAGCCTCTATTTTCTCCTAGACAACCAGAACCTTTTCTTCCTTTATCTAGAGACTCTGTTATTATCCCTATTGAAAACGACTTTGTCCGAATGCTTCCTCCCACTCCGTTGTCAAAACCCTCCATTGAGTCGAGTCTCATTACTCTTGGAAGTATACCGTCTAGGCCTTTCTCGGTGTTTCCTAACCCTACTTCATCCGATGAGCCTGTAATTCCAGGGTATCGTGAATCTGAGGATGGAGAGTCATCACTAACGGGGGTTCTTGACTCATTGATTCCTTACCACAAAGACCGAAACTCTCCATCACTTATTCCTCCACAATTGTCTTCATATTTCAGCAATGCGGTTATTAACACGACCTCCTTCACTGGAGAGGTGAACTCCTCGGTTTCAACTCGTGTTGATCCCTCGAAGGATTTCTCTTGGTCTCATGGAATTTCCATTGAGTGATCCCCTATCAAGACTACAAGCACTAAAAAGAAATTACAGTCTCAGTCGAGTATTCCTCTAGTTTTAGACCCATCCTCTTCTGACAGTGGGGCACTTAGAGCAGTTAAGGCCCTAGCAAGGGCCAAATAATGATAATTTTGTCCCTTAATCTAAGAGGGATAGGAGGGCCCCTTAAAGCAACCTCCCTTCAGCGGGTGTTGTACACTACCCAACCCAATATTGTATTCTTTCAGGAAAGGATGGTCACTGATCAAAAAGCTCAGTCATTTGCGTAGATATTTCATTTTTCTTGGGTCATAAGTGCAGTGAGTTCGACAGGCACTTCTGGTGGTCTGTTGGTGATGTGGGATCCCTGTCTTTTTAGTCTGACTCCTTTCCTTACTTGTGTTGGAATATTGTTAACAGGTCCGATTATTGCTACTAAAAGGAAGATTAACTTATTGAATGTGTATGGTTCATGCTTGGAGTGCAAAGTATTTTGGACTAATTTGGCTAATGACGGACTACTTTCTCTAAAAAATATGGTGATAGCGGGGGATCTAAACATTACTCTAGAAATTGGAGAATCTTGGGGGGGGTTCCTCTTCTTTAGGATCACTAGCCAACTTTTTCATTTCCCTCTTTCACTCGCACAATTTAGTAGACATTCAACCTGATAAGTTAGTCCCAACATGGAGGAATGGGCGCACGGGTGTTGGTTTGATTGCTAAAATATTGGATAGATTCTTACTAGCAGAGGACTTACTCTTGAATGTTAGTTTATATCGCACTTGGGTGGAACTTCCCGTTGTGTCAGACCATGCACCCATATTACTACAGTTGGAGAATCCTTCTCTTCACAAAGATTATCCCTTCAAGTTTAATCCACAATGGCTACAAGAAAAAAACTATAATATCAAAGTGCCTAAACTCTGGAATGACCCGAAATATCTTCAGGAGGAAGATATACAGTGTTGATTCACCTGGAAACTAAAGGACCTAAAGGTGATGACAAAAATTTGGGCAAAAGCAATGAGCGAAAGGTCAGTTAGGGATCTGGAGAACCTAGAAGACAATATTAAGTTTCATATTAATCAGAATCTGGAGGGATCTTTTAGCCGTTTGGTCAAGACAAATCTAATAGAATTGGAAACAAAAAGAAACAAGTTACTAATAGAATAGGAAGAACATTGGAAAATCAAAAGTCAGGCAATTTGGATTAAATCTGGAGACCTCAATACAAAATTCTTCCACCAGTTTTCTAATCAGAGTAGAATTAGAAAAAACTTATGGGAGATCAAATATGATTCTAGTGTGATTCACAAAGGTCAAAACGAGATTTCAAGAAGGCAGAGAATCATTTTAAGAGTTTTTTTAGTTCTGTGAAGAGTGCAACAACAAATGAACAGGTGGTAGTAGCGAGATTTTTTCCAAGATTGATCAGTGAGGGGGAAGCTAGAGATATTTTTTTGCCGATCACTGTAGAGAAATTGAAATCGATCCTTACACACTTAAAAAAGGATAAGAGTCTAGGCCTGGATGGCTGGACGTTGGAATTTTATACTCATTTCTTTGATCTAATCAAAGAAGATCTTT
>ML777570.1:349940-373775 GCA_009831015.1 Picea engelmannii
CTCCAAGTGGCCACGTTGGCTGGGGCCGTGGATGTTTCCCCGTAGGGGTTTTACCACGTGAAAACATCGGTGTGTTGATCTTTGATCTGGCTATGTGAGTGGTTACTGAAGGTGTTCGTCCTCTGTTGGAATACCTGTGTTGTCGAACAGGAATTTGATGATGGAAAAAAGGAAAAAATAAAATTCATTAAATGTTTAACCTTCTATTCTAGTGAACCCAATGGATTTTGGATATAGAGTTTATTTTTGCATTAAAAACAATAATTTTATCTATATAAAATTACAATTTTGGCAAAGATTACATGATGGAATTTGATGATGGAAAAAATGAAAAATTCAGATTCATAAAATGTTTAAACTTCTTCTATTCTAGTGAACCCAATGGCTTTTGGATATAGACTTATTGATTAACTATAGAAGATCAATGGTCTATGGTCACTGGTTGAATAACTAGAAGGGTTATTTATGGTCTATGGTAATTGGTCGAAAAACTAGAAGGATTGAAAACAAGGGTATGAGCTAACTACTTATTATGTTTATAATGTTTTTAATAAAATGCCTCCTTTTTAGAAAAGAAAATGTGGAGTTTTTTATGAATTTGATTTTTTTTAGTTTGATATCACTGAAATCTTGCCATGCAAACTTTGTCAAAATAACATTTTTGGATTGATAAATTTGTTGTTGTCAAAATCACATTTTCGGATTGATAAAATTGTTGTTTTTAATACAAAAATGGATTCAACACCCTTGAATACCCCATAGGAAACCAAATTGTGCAGTGTTAACATTGATATCTACAATTCTATCCATCCAAAATGATTCTTGACAAATTTCACGCTAACAATACTAGTTTCCCTTTCCATTATTTTGAGAGGTCAGAAAGGGGCAAACTCATAAAGTGTTTAGATTGTGGCATAAAAAAGATATGAGCATGAATATTATTAAAAAAGGTGGTTATCACATGATTAAAAAACAAACACCTCATGTACATTAGCATGAAAACAATCATATGGTTAAGGTTAGAGAATAAAGAGTAGAAATCAAATCTAGAGCCTTGTTATCCACAATAAATATAGACATTAAAACTAAGTAACAACAAAAAATTCAATATTTGGAGGAGGGTCATGGTCATATAGGTTTGGTAGCTACTCATTAACTAGTGGATTGTTAGTAAGGGGAGCATGGTCCCATTTGTCATCATTTAATTTATCAAGTTGTTTCTCCATCGAGATAGACAAGTCAAGTCTAGGTAATGTATCATTCTTAGATTGAGGGGAAGGTAGCCAACTGTGGTGCTCTCAACTTCACTATAATTTTCATCACACTCCCAAAGCAACCAACTTACTTTGTGGAATGAGTCATTACAAAACCCATGCGAGCATGTCAAGCCAAGGAGAAGTGAGTCTTTGAGGGAAGCTAGATAATAGTGAAAGGAGCCAACCCCCAAAACTCTAGCTACCAATCCCCTAAGATACACTAACTCTAGGTCAATCTTCCTAGCTTGCAAAAAGATCTACAAGTGAAGGTTGGCACATATCAAAGCTCTGTCATACTCAATGAACTTATCAAATTAAGTAGTCTTAAAAATACATTCATTTTCCTTCCAAATTGAAAATAAAATGTTTCTTCTAACAATTTGTCATGCTGCATATAATTCCACTACCCATGGGAGATTTTCACCAAGGAGTGCAAATTTCTAAGTTAAAGAAAGTGAGGAGGAGCTACCCACACAAGTTTGAGGCCCAAACCTAGAATGACTTAACATAAGAACAAAACTAGAAAACATGCTTTATTATTTCATCCTTGTAATAGAAAGGTGATTCAAGTTGTGAAGCTCGAAGATACTTCAAGGATTGGCCAAGAAGGAGACTTCCTAGAAGTAAGGACCAAGAAAAAATGGCTTTTATGGGCTTAATGAAATATTTCCTTCCTTCATGTTAACAAAACAACAAGGGACACTACCTAGAGGGCACCTTTAAAATATTATATAACTTGTCATCAAGAACAAGCCTAGGGCTGAAACATCGATCCATATTAGTCGTGTTTATACTTCTTCAATGATTTAAAGTAATTCTACCTTTAATGTTTTCACCAAGTATCTAGATAGAGGATTCCCAACTTGAGAAATAGGTCATTAATGACTGTTGGCCCTTGACCAAGTTTTGGGAGTTTCTTGGTCATGTTGACCTATTTTGGGACTTCGACAGCCTGTCGAAGGAGGAGCGCAAGACAAAGCGAAGATCATGGGATCTCGGCTCCCTTTTGGGTCCCTTTTTGGTTTTTTGGGAATATGTAACGAGAATGGGTTGTCGGCCCATGGGTTTACCTGATTCGGATTATTTTCAGCACAAAATGAGAGCTGAGATATAACAAAGGAATGAACAGAGATATCGCAGATATTCAATAATATAACAGAAATGTATCAGAGATGCAACCATAAACACAGATATACAGTAATACACGATTTCTATTAATGAAAGAAATGTATATAGACTGTAAAAATATAGAGTGAAAGACTCGCTAGAATGGTGGCAACTTATCTCTGAGAAGAGATGTGATGGCTACTCGCATTCGAAAGAAGATGATTACAATGAGGCTCTGAAGGCATTTTTACAATAAACATGAATGCAAAAAAACCTAGACATCCAAAAACCTAACCCTAGGAGATGAAGCGCCAAAAGCCACGTGGGCCCCGTTTGGGTAAGTGAGTACATCAACTTCACAGGGTCGTAACTTTTGCATACAATCTCCGTTTTAGGCTTGTGATAGCTCGTTGGAAAGGTATCGTTGAGGAGATTCATTTTTGGGGCTCAATCATACCTTCGAATATGATTGAGAACCTCTATCTCGAAAAACCCTCATTTAGGCCCTCAAAATGGCCCCGGAAGTTAAAACCTGCTAAAAATAGTAAATTGCCAAAATTGCCAGAAAACTGTTTTGAGCTAGTCGGAAAAGGTGGGTGGCCACTGACATCCACTTGGATCAATCCTCCCTCCTTAGGAAGAAATGGTATCCATTGCATTGAGTTCCCGGGGGAGAGGGAAAAGCATTTCTTGGATCTGCATCTTGGTGAGCTGCTTGTATTGCTGGAGACGTCGCGCTGCTCAGTTTGTGGAAGTATGTCACGAACCTGTTGAGGCTGAGTTTGTTCAAAAAGTCAAGATACATGAGAGGACAGTGTGCAGAAGGAATCTTTGTGCTTTGCTGCAACCTTGTTGACCTGCTTCTATTGGATAGAAGGTGCTTGGGGTGAGGTTGTAGTGGTTCCAATGTCCTTCTGTTCCCCTTTTGAATAGATTGTGAAGAAGCTGAATTTTGCAGTATGAGATACTACCTTGCGACACTTTTTTGGTGGAACAGTAGTCGGAACTACCTCTGGTATTCTATAGAGATGACCCCCCAAAGTAACAATGACACTGCAAGGTCGAGACTCATAAACAACATGGCGCTTCCACATATATGGTTGGCCCAAGAGAACATCACAGACATCCAGTGGAGAAACATCACATAATACCTCATCCTTGAAGGGCTGGATACCGTATGACAATCGACACTACTGGCTGACATGAAGATCTCATCCTTGGCGAAGCCACCCAATGTTGTATGGCTGCGGGTGTGGTGTTGTCAACAATCCCAACTGTTTGACGATCTCTGCTGAGATGAGGTTCTTCTGGCTTCTGCTACCAACAATAAAATGTAGCGGGGTCCCCTTCACCCACATCTGTGAATGAAAAAGATGCTCCCCTTCTTCAAGATTTTTTGGTTCTTCTGGTTGAATTGTTGCGGTCACGACAATAGTAGTGGGGTCTGAGTCAATGATCTGTCCTTTACCAGTATTTTCAGAATCAGATTCTAAATCAGGGTTCGGCTCCTTGTCTTTGATCTCGGCTACCAATGACTGTTTTGAGTGATATTCATCGGTGTTGTTCCAGGGGCTTTTGTGGAAATCACACCTTTTTCCGGTGTCCTTCTTTGTCTTCCCGTGACCCTTCTTTTCTTGTGTCTTGGACTGGTTTTCGGGAGACTGTTTGTTAGGGCTGTCTTTGTCATACTTTGGTTGTTGCAGATTTGTAGACCCGAACTCCCACTTGTTCTGGTGCTTAAATTTCTGCTCGATTTTGACAGCATATCGATAAGCAACATCGAGTGATGAGATGTCCAGAAAATCCATTTCAGTTTGGATGTATCTGTGTAGAGCCCCACAGTATTTCAGAACCAAATGTCACTTGGAGTCTTTGATACCCATCTTGGTGCGCAAGGTATGGAAGGTATTGGTGAACTCTAGAACTGCTTGGCCCCTCTCTTGCCGCAGTGTGGTCTATCTCATGTACTGGTCCTCATAGTTGCCAACAGGGTAATACTGTTCCTTTACCGCATCCACAAAAAAATCCCAAGTGGGATCAGCCCCATATATTCCAGACTCCTCTGTGGAAATTTGCTCCTAGTAAGTTTCCCACCAATGTTTGACATGAGGGAGAGATTTAAGGAGTGCGAAGGTGATCTTTTCTTTGTCAGAAAAATTGTGAACAGAGAAATAACCTTTTAGCAGAGTTAACCATTTTTCTAGGGCTTCTGCATCTATCTGTCCTTCAAATACAGAAATATCAAAATTAACTTGTACCTTAAAAGGTGAGGTGCCTCCAAAGTGGCTACTTGATGAAGATGCGCCTGTTGTTATCGACATGCATTGAAGGATGTGGGAAAAACTCTCCATCATTTCGTCCCTCTGTCGTGTGAGAGCTTGCTCAAGCAACAAACTGATAGGATTGTCTGCTCTGTCATTTTTCTTTTCTTCCACCATTGAGGGTTTCTTGGGTGTGCGAGAGCGATTGTCTTCAAGAGAGACAAGCTCGAGACCCAACTTTCTATACTCGGACCTCGTCGGGGACATGCACTGAAAAAACGATCAAGAACAACCTGCTCTGATACCACACTGATCCAGATTATTTTCAGCACAAAATGAGAGCGGAGATATAACAAAGGAATGCACAGAGATATCGCAGATATTCAATAATATAACAGAAATGTATCAGAGATGCAACCATAAACACAGATATATAGTAATACATGATTTCTATTAATGAAATAAATGTACAAAGACTGTAAAAATACAGAGTGAAAGACTCGCTAGAATGGTGGAAACTTATCTCTGAGAAGAGATGTGACGACTACTCGCATTCACAAGAAGATGATTACAATGAGGATCTGAAGGTATTTTTACAATAAACAGAAATTCCAAAAATCCTAGACATCCAAAAACCTAACCCTAAGAGATGAAGCACCAAAAGTCATGTGGGCCTCGTTTGGGTAAGTGAGGGCCTCGTTTGGGTAAGTGAGGACATCAACTTCCCGGGGGTTGTAACTTTTGCATACGATCTCCGTTTTAGGCGTGTGATAGCTCGTTGGAAAGGTATCGTCGAGGAGATTCATTTTGGGGGCTCAATCATGCCCTTGACTATAATTGAGAACCTCGATCTCGAAAAAAACTCATTTAGGCCCTCAAAATGGCCCCGGAAGTTAAAACCTGCTAAAAATAGTAAATTGCTAAAATTGTCAGAAAACTGTTTTGAGCCAGTCAGAAAAGATGGGTGGCCACTGATATCCACCTGGATCATTACCCATGTTTAGGCCTATTGTGTATGTATAAATAGAAGGATAGACAATGCAAGAAAGGATATAATAGTGCATCTATGTGATGTGAATGTATGATAAGTGTGAGTAGAGTCTGTAAGTGATTTGTGCATGACTGTAAGAGACTTGCAAAGATAAGTACAGATCCTTGTAGCGGATTGTGGAGATCTTAGTGCTGTAGTGCAAGGAATAAGGATCTAGCGAGTTGCGCAGATCTTTTTTCCCGTGCAGAGTAAGGGTTTTGATGGCTTTGTGCTTATCACCGATTGATTGAAGACAATATAGAAGAAGAGTTGGTGGACATAGCCCCAGGGTGGGGGTGAACCAGGTAAACATTGTGTTATGTGCTTTGTGCTTTGTCTCGATGTGTTCATATGTTATATGATAAGTGCTCTGATATGTTTAGATAGATCTATTTATGCTTTGTGCTTATTATATGTGAGAATGTTAGATATGATCTAGATAGTCATGCGTAGTGCTCAATATGCTCATTCTGATCCATTTGTATATGCTAAGTGCTTGAATACTGTAGATTAGTGTGAATACTGCGAATCTCTGTTGTATCAACGAAGTGAATAGTGATTACATATTAAGGAACTGACGATGTTAAGAGCTGTATTAAGTATTATAATCACAGATCTGTGTCCCAGCTAAGGTTGCAGACACGTGAGTCTTGCAACCACCCCTTCCTCTACCTCAGGTGAGACTTCATCTGCTTCGCAGGTGTTGCTGAAAGGGCCGGTAGTTAGGGATTTTTTGGTGTGTTGTTGTAGCGTTGAACCCTGGGTCTTCCCATGTGCCAACAAATGGTTCTGTTGCCAGGACCTAGAACTGTGATTACTGGGAACTGAGGAAGAAGAAGCTTTGTGCAAAAGAGTTGTTCCTTGGTGCACAATGTTCTACTTGATTTATAAAGCTCTGTACTAAAGAAAGAAGGTCAGATCTGAAAGAAATAAGCTCGATCTAAAGAAAAGAAGATCAAATCTGAAGGAAACAAGCAATATCTGAAAGCTTTGTACTCTAAAAAAGGTAAAAGTAAGAATTTCTGATTAAAATAGGTAAGATCTGCAAACCTTGTGCTCTGATAAAGGTAAGAATAGTTAAAAATTTTAGATCTGGAAGCTTTGTTCCCTGTAGAAGTAAGATAAGTAGAATTTTTTTTGTTTCTAGAGTATGGATCTAGGTATGATTGATAGGATCTGTCCTAGCCTAAAAAATAGGGCACTAACATATGAAAGAAGGTTTGATCTGAATAGATCTGATAAGACTAATGAAAGATATGTTGTACCAATGCATAGAAAGAATTTTTTGACTAACAAATGGATGCAGGATCCTAGAAATAATTTATTGCAGGTTAGCTCCTATGATCCTAGTGCATAGTACAGAAGAGGTCAGGGATCATTTAAAAGAAAGAGAGGATTAACCCTCTGTTACATTTGTAGAAGATTGAGACATCTTGCTAAGGAATTCCCTGGTGGAAGACCTAGTTGTCTTTGTTGCAAAGATCTAGACCATGAAGTGTTAGATTGCCCCCGAATGATTGCTAAGCTTGAAAATATGAACATAAGACAAGAAAAACCTAAGACAGATCCAGAAACTAAGGCTATAACAGAACCCCAGAAAGAATTAGAGAAGGTATTACTATAGATGAAATACACCTTGGATGACTATCGACATGTTAGACTATCAGAGATTTTTAAAGACAAGGAGTGCCTTGAAGCAAGAATAGGGGACTTCGACATTGATTATGTTCTAGATGAGGAAACACAAGTGAATATAATGATAGAAAGAACTTGGGAAGCTATAGGAAGGCCTGCTATGATCCTTTCACTAGGAGGAATAGGGTTATTCAGAGGAAAACTAGTAAACCTGTGTGGGAGGCTTGCTCAGATACCTATGACTGTCAATGGAACTTCGACGGGAATAATATTTTGAGATTATTCAATTTATTGAGAACCACGCCTCGTTTACCATGTTAATAGGAAAACCTTGGATTGATAGAGATCAAGCCAGATGAAAAGAAGAAGAAGGAGTTTTGGAACAAAAGAAGCAAGAGTTAAAATATTTCATGACTAGAAGGATCGCACAATTGATTGAAGAGCGGGAGAACATATCAAAGCTATTTGACACTAGAGACCCTGATGTCGAAGCTGTAGGAACATAAGAGGAATCCCGAAAGACTGAAGTACCTACCCCAGACAAAGAAAAGGTATTAACCCTGAATCCTAGGAAAGAATCGCAACAACAGACAATGACTATGTTAAAAGAAGATAAGAATCAGAATGGAAAAAGAACTACCGAGACGAATCTCATTGGAAAAAAAGGATAAACAGTTAAGAAAGAAGAGGGATAAGACTAAAATGTTATAAGAGGTTCTGGAGGAGACCTCGCAGAAAGAAAAATTATAGAATTGGAGCTTCGCCAGGATATCAGAACAACGACACATGGCACTTCACCATGATGAAGCGATATAGCCATTGGGGTCGATATATCCGTTCTACTCCCACTTCGAATGGGCAGAAAAGTATTGAAGGTTTGTCATCAGACCGTTGGGCTACGCCATAACAGATTGAACAAGAGTTAATGGAGGCTCATACCCATTGTAAGAAAACCATTGTCGAGTTACCTATTTATCACGTCTAAGTTAGTTCACTCTCTATCTGATTACCATGTCTAAGTTGTTCCCCAAACACGCGAATTGTTCACCCCGAGTGCGTATGTTGGAAGCATTGAGTGCTCCCAAGAAAGATGCTGAAGAATTTTTGATCGACTTGATGACTGAGAAAGTCATGTTGATGTCTGAAGGTATCCAGGATTCATCCACAAAAACAGTGCAAGTGTTCCCATCCACTTCTCACGGAGTTGGACCATCCCGTGAAAAGTGAACTAAACAAAAGGATGACTTAGCGAATGCTAAGATGATTTCGAGCATTCTACCTGCATATCTACCACCTCTGAGTAGCACAATAAACCAAGACAGTGTGCCCAGAGACTTTGAATATGAATTAGTCATTGCGTACCTCCAGAAGGGGATATGCGTAGTGTGCGTAGACCAAGATAAGATCGCAGCATTGAAGTTTAGCGACTTCAACCTTGGCGACAGGAAGGTGTACAACATGCTTTCCCCACACAAGTATCTGACCATAACCAAGGGAAAGAACTTGAAGATCATACACCAGTCATGGACCATGAACCTCGCACAGTCCACCCTCCTCAATGTCATGAAGATTCCTCACTTCGGTAGGCACCAAGAAGTGAATGCATGCGTCAAGTTGTTGTTGTCTTGCTATCATGATAGATACTTGTGGTTGAACCACCACACCACAGTGGATCCAACATTGATCAACCGTATCACCAGGCTGAGCATGTAATGCCCTAACCCACAAGATTTCTATCCTGGGAAGACCATGGATCGTGCTCTTGCACAGAAGATA
The DNA here is from genome assembly GCA_009831015.1 of Picea engelmannii. Taxonomy (NCBI): domain Eukaryota; kingdom Viridiplantae; phylum Streptophyta; class Pinopsida; order Pinales; family Pinaceae; genus Picea; species Picea engelmannii. The sequence continues at coordinate 359,006 of ML777570.1, forward strand.
AAAGACACCTATGGGGATGTCGAGAAGGGAACACAAGGCTACAAGGTAGCCTCTATATAGAGTGACGCAGTGCACCTAGCCCGTCAATTGATCGCAGGGAAGTCACTTTGTAAGAACCGACCCACCCAAGTGACTAGATTTTTAGTTGACCTCGCAGGGAAGTGCGCAGAGGGCCTACAAATGAATTGGGTGAAGTACCTTGTAAACCAACTAGAATTGGACTGCAGGGAAGCACAATATCAAGGATATGAGTTCCACTTTAGTTGGCTTCTCATCCTAATCGCTTTCATCGCATGGGAGATGCCGGAAGGTGCGACCTTCCCGAACATCGAGTCTTTTGAACCTTTGGCCATGAAGTTCAGTACATTATGGTACTCGAGTGACATGAACAAGCAGTGGAAATCAATTGCCGTCTTCCACACTTATTACAACCAGTTGAAGGTATCTATTCAGTTTGCGCCTCGTATAACCCTGAACTCTCTCCACAGGTTCAGGCCCTTGATGAAATTCAGCGTAGACTGCCATTTCATCTATATCATAGCGCATGCTGATGAGCATAAACAACAGTTGTAGTCGTACTACAAGTTGACGGAGGATGAATTAGAAGATATTACCAAGGAATGGTTGGTGGAAATCCTTGTTCCAGTGAACCTTGTGGAGATATCCGATGTTGACAGTCCAGAAGCTATGATGGATATACCTGGACCTAGCAAGACAAAGAAGACCAAAGAGGTCCATGCTTTAGACATCACATCTGTGAAGACCACTTCCATCTCAACAGAGCAAGGAGGAGATGGCAGAGATATAGATGGCACAGAAGTTGAACTGAAGAAAGACGAGGTTACACTGCCTAGAGATGAGGAGGACCCCTCAAATAAAAGGAAGTTTTCCCCTCTGAAACCTTCTTGAAGAAAGAAATCAAAAGCAACCAAGACCAAATTTGAGACCACCCTCACATTAGATGACTTCGACTTCATCGTCATAGTAATGAACGATGCTTCGTTGGAGATACCAGAGAAGCAGGAAGCTAAGCAGGAGGAGGTGTTCAGTCGGATTAAGGACGAGCTCCAAGGGGTGCAACAGACCATACAGTCTAGCCGTGCAGTTTCCACTGCACCTTTATCAGTAGGAATATCAGAACTAGGTGATGAGCTAGCACAACTACATCGCATTGCTGATACAGTTTAAGCTCGCCTTTGATGAGCTCAAGAAGAGACAACACAAGCCACCTAGGATTTGGTGCAAGTATAGAAATACCTAGAGGAGAAACACAGTGCTGCAGAACAGGAAAAGATGGCTCTGCAAGCAATGTGGGATGAAGAAAAAGTACAGTTACAACAAATCAAGGAACAGTTGCTCGCCGAGCAACTCAAAGTTAAGGAAATGGTTCACAGAGCACTTTGCTCTGTGACATTTATTGAAGTAAGGGTCGAAGAGAGAGTCCCACAACAGGTGGCGCAACTCAAAGAAGTAATCCAATAGCTCCAACAACACATATCAGACTTGGAGCTCCGCACTGTGCCCGAGACTCCTCAAGATGTAAGAGACCTAAGGGAAGCAACTTCCTGCATCGCAGTTGACAGATTAAAATATCTTGCCTTGGAGTGCAAGAAGTTGAGTAACTGAAGCACCCATACATACGAGAACCTCACTGAAAACCCAGAGTTACAGACACTGGAGTCATAGCTCTAGGAAGCAAAGCAGCACGCAGATACACTACAGGCGTAGCTGAAGGCCTCATCGGCTATAGAACGAATGAAGAGGTCTCATGAAAAATGCATAGCTCAACAGCAGATCCATATGATTCAAAGAAAAGTGATGGAAGTCACTCAATGACTTCAACTTGTGCAAGATAAGGCATGCCTGTTGTTTACAGAGGTGGAGAGCCAAGGAGAAGAATTAGAACATGTTGTCATCGCAGTAGAACAACGCCTAGAAGGGCCAGTAAACGACACAGTAATACATGAGTTCACCGAACATGAGGCCACAAAAAAGCAACAAGTCGAAGCAGCTCGGGTTAAGCTCGAGGCATTCGAAGCCGAACTGATTATACCAGAGTGAATCGGGATGAGTCACAGGTGAGTGTTGGGGGCCTGTTGGCCCTTGACCAATTTTTGGGAGTTTCTTGGTCATGTTGACCAATTTTGGGACTTCGACAGCCTGTCAAAGGAGGAGTGCAAGACAAAGCGAAGATCATGGGATCTCGTCCCCCTTTTGGGCCCCTTTTTGGGTTTTTGGGAATATGTAACGGGAATGGGATGTCAGCCCATGGGTTTACCCATGTTTAGGCCTATTTTGTATGTATAAATAGAAGGATAGGCAATGTAAGAAATGAGATAATAGTGCATCTATGTGATGTGAATGTATGCTAAGTGCGAGTAGAGTCTGTAAGTTATTTACAGAGACTTGCATAGCTAAGTGCAGATCCTTGTAGCGTATTGTGGAGAGCTTAGTGCTGTAGTGCAAGGAAGAAGGATCTAGCGAGCTGCGCAAATCTTTTGTCCTGTGTGAAGTAAGGGTTTTGATGGATTTGTGCTTTTAACCGATTGATTGAAGATAATAAAGAAGAATATTTGGTGGACGTAGCCCCAGGGTGGGGGTGAACCACGTAAACACTGTGTTATGTGCTTTGTGCTTTGTCTTGATGTATTCATATGTTATATGCTAAGTGCTCTGATATGTTTAGATAGATCTATTTATTCTTTGTGCTTATTATATGTGAGAATGTTATATCTGATCTAGATAGTCATGCTTAGTGATTGATATGCTCATTATGATCCATTTGTATATGCTAAGTGCTTGAATACTGTAGATTAGTGTGAATACTGCGAAGCTCTGTTGTATCAACGAAGTGAATAGTGATTACATATTAAGGAACTGATGGTGCTAAGAGATGTATTAAGTATTATAATCATAGATTCATGTCACAGCTAAGGTTGCAGACACCTGAAGCTTGCAACCACCCCTGCCTCTACCTCGGGTGAGACTTCATCTTCTTCGCAGGTGTTGCCAAAAGGGCCGGTAGTTAGGGATTTATTGGTGCGCTGTTTAGTGTTGAACCCTGGGTCTACCCTTGTGCCAACAATGACCAACTCATGAAGTTTCTCAATAATTGACCTCTTTGGTGTACTTAACCAAATGTCAACCTTCAAAAGAGCCCACGGATTTAAGTTAAGAATGCGGTCTTCAAAAATATTCCCCACCTTAATAATACCTTTTTAAAACATACACTTGGTTGAGAACCAAGTTGTTTCTACCAAATATTTTCCCTCATACCGGACTACAAGAGACTGACATATGAAAGGGTCATTATGACATATATATGTGAAGTGAATAACCCTTCCATAAGTGGTAGTCCTTGATAACCTCCTAGGTATTCCAAATAGTTTTACCTACAAAAGTGCCCTAAATATAGATTTTAGTTTAATTTAACAAAAGTTTTTTGAAGTTAGCATTCCTCTAACTCTTTTTCCTAGTGGGGCTCCTCATGAGATGCAATTTCATAAAGGAATTTTCTAGTTCTCTTGACCCTCCTTGCTAATCAAACCCAAGCTTGTAAAAACAAATCAATCATTCCCAGGCCACCCACTCCTTAGTGCTACAATAGAGCCCCTAGTTGATGTTGAAATTTCTCCTACCCAACACCTGACAATTAATTCCAAATAAATCACTTATTGAATTAAAGCACAATTGAACAATCAAATAAACATGCAACATAAGCATAAACAAGGAAACCAAATCATGCACAAGAACACCAATATTTTTGGGTAGATACCCCTGGAAAAACCCTAGAGGGAAAACCAGTGCTGAGAATGATTCCTGTAACATGGATAATGGCCCAATGAGAGAAATACAACTGCAAACAAGCCTGGAAAAGTCTGATATGTTGTACGAACCATAATTGCATTCTTTTTTAGGTGTACACACATTTCCTTCAACAAACCTGCATATGTCCGTGATTGTCTCCACTGAATCCTACGTACATGTATGGGAATATTATATGACAATCTTAGTATGACACAACACTTCCTTGTGGCTTCCTTTGATTGAAACCCACCTATGTTGCCTCTGTTCTCTCTTCTCCTTGACCTGATCTCTAGATGGAAGTCCTTCTCCACCTATCCAATTATTGAATCACAGTTCTTTGTGATCCAATCCTTTCCATGTTGACCCTCTCAACACAAGTATCAAGTGTCTTCCTCCTTCACCCTAACCTTGCTTTTATAATCATGAGTTATAATCTATTTCTAATCTCCAAAGTGATTGAAGGTTGAGATTACTTCTCACACTCACTTGATATTTAGAAACATGCTAACTACTTTTAACACTTTCCTTAAATAACTCAATTAACTAATTATATAATTAATTAATAAAATCACTTGAATTTAATTATTCCTTTAATTAAAGTAAAGTTACCAAGGTAGAAGGTTTTGGATTATTTCCACACGTCTAGACACAGACCTGTGCGAAAATACCTGTCTGATGCTACCACTAGCATCAACACTCCCTCTTAGCGAGGAAGGTATTTATCGAAGAGCCACTGAAATCGGTTCTCCCTTCGATCCTGGCACAATGTCGAACACATCATTCTTCCCAATGAAATCCCTCAAGCCTTGCTGTTTAGCTGCTTCCTAAACACCAGAAGTCTTGGAATTGGTGATGCTACATATTAATGTCATGAAGATTTAAAATTTCGTTGAAGGTATTCTCTCCCTCAATGTGCTCCTAGATGCCTCCTTCTTATGAGAATCCATCAATTTCATCTTGTACCAACTCAGTCCCGTGAAAGTACTGGAAGGGTATAACTCCCTCTTCCCATCTGAAGGTTTACTCCCCACATTGGAAGTCTATGAACTCTTCTCATGCTTTGGTTGCTAATCCTTCAAAGCCTCCTTCTCCTCGTCCTCTGTCAGTGACATCGATCCATGATCCAATATCCCCTTGGATATGTTGAATAAATTGTCATTGATGTCAAAGGTAAGTAAGTAGTCTAATATAATTGTGACTTTAATAGGCACAAAAGTGGAAAAGTTAAGTGGAAGGGGAGTTTACGTAAAAGTGGAGTAAACATAAAAGTGGATTAAAAAAAGGTAAAAGTGAAAGTGGAGTTTAGCTAAAAGTGGAGTAAACATGAAAATGGATTAAAAAAGGTAAAAGTGAAAGTGCACATGGTATTTTCACATGGATTTACAAACCATGGTGGTATTTTACCCATGGTATGGTAAAAAAGTGAATTAAAAATAAAAAGGGGGAAAATTAATTATTATTTAATAAAAGTTGTGACATTTCAAAAGAACACGACTTTTCATGTAAAGCTTATGGTAAAGTATAAATGAAGATGAGTTTTATGAGAAAAAAAATGTGTGTGTGGGTGTAAAATGTAATATTCTTATGCATACCACTTGAGGAGTGATGATTGAATATAATTCAAGAAGCAACGATTAAATATTAGCAAGTGATGAGTAGATATTGTGAAAGAAAAAGGAGTGAGAACTAAGCAGATCTTGCAAAAGCAAAAGAAGTGAGTGCAAAGAAGATATGAAAAAGAAAAAGGAGTGAGTGATCTAGCAAAAGAAAAAGTAGTGAGCATAGAGGGGATCAGTGTCTCATGTAGGTTAGTGCCTACAAACAATAGAGGGAATCAATGTCTCTTGTAGGTCGGTGCCTACAAACATTAGAGGGGATCAATGTCACTTGTAGGTCAGTGCCTAGAAATAATAGATGGGATCAATGTATCTCATAGGTTAGTGCCTACAAACAATATAGGGGATCAATGTCTCATGTAGTTTGGTTCCTAAAAACAACAGTGGGGATTGATGTCTCTAGTAGGTTGTTTCCTACAAACATTTGTAACTATAGGTTGGTGCCTACAAATTAATAAAAATATTTTTTTGTGGTTTTCTCCCGAAAGGGTTTCCACGTTAAATATTGTGTCTTCTGGTTGTTATATTTATGTGATTGCATCATTATGGTTTATGAATGTTAGAAAGAAATAGCCTTATATTGATTCACTCCCCCCTCTCAGTATAAGTGTGTGCTCAAAAATTGGTATTAGATATGATTCCTTAAAAAACAATCTAACCACTGGAAGGTAGATCTCGAGAGCACACATGTCTGGTCAGGAAGGTTTCTCTACAAACAAGGCTCCATTGTTTGACAAAACAAACTATGCCTTCTGGAGTATAAGGATGCGAACATATCTATTGGCCCTTGGTTTTGATATTTGGATATTGATCATGTCTGGTTATACAACCTCAAAAACTCCACCAAAAAATACAACCAGGAAAAAGGCTAGTGAAAATTATGCAAAAGCCATGAATGCCATCTTGTGCGGATTGTCAGAATCAAAGTTTGTCAAAGTAATGCATTGCAAATCAGTGGAATAAATTTGGGACAAACTTCAAAACATCCATGAAGGCAATGAAAAGGTCAAGAAGGATAATCTCCAAACTCATAGAAGACAATCCAAGAGTCTGAAGATGAAAGAAGAACAAAATGTTGCAACCTATCTCCTCCATGTGGACAAAATTGTCAACACCATCAGAGGACTTGGTGAAACAATTCTAGAACCAATGATTGTGAAAAAGGTGTTGAGGTCACTCCCCTTAATATGTGATGCCAAAGTCTCCACCAATGAGGAAATGAAGGATCTTGATCAATTAACAATGGATGAATTGCACGTGATCCTCACTACATATGAAATGATGACCGAAAAGGAAAAACCATAAAAAATGGAAGCAACTTTCAAAGCCTAAAAGAAGACGAAGAACAAATATCACAAATAAAATGATTGTTCTAGTTGTGAATTATATGCAGAGGAAGTAAATTTTGTGAGAAAACTCCAAAAAGGATTTGGAAAATACAAAGGTAAGTTTCCCTTTAAATGGTTTAACTATGGAAAAGTAGGGCATTTTGTTGCTAAGTGTCCATATGTGAAAAATGAAAGTAGTGATAATGAAGAAGACTGTAACTTAAAGAGAAAACATCATAAAAACAAAAATATCCACAAATAGGACAAGCATGAAAAGAAGAAGAACTCTTATAAGTAGAAGAAGAGCCTCTACTCAAAATGGGTTAGTGACATGTTTGAAGAAAGTAGTGAAATCAATTATGATAGTCATAGAGAATGAACTCTTTTTATGGCAATCAAAACAAATATTGATGAATACAAAGGGAAGGAAATGATCGATTCAAAAGAAGAATAAAACATTGAAATGTATGGATAAGTGGGTCTTGAATAAGAACTCATATGTGCCTTAGGCAAAATAAAGAAGCTAGGAAAAAGAATTTGAAACAAAATGAGAAACTATAAAAATATGAAGAAGAGGATTGTGATTCAAAAGCCAAAATGTCGCAAAGCCTTGAAGAATCAGAAAAGATTATCACAAGATTAAAAATTCAATTAGAAGAGGCAAGAAGGATAAAAGCAGTGGATAGAATTAAGTTGAAGGAAAAAGAACAAAACTGCGATAAGCTATAAGCTGAACTTGTTTCCTTAAGAAAGGATTTGGAAAAGTCATCTGCTTAGTTGAACAGAAGTTTGAAGTTTGAAAATAGTGCCAAAACCTTAGATCATATCATCAATTGTCAAAGGTCGCCATTTATTAAGATGGGTCTTGGTTATGATAAAATTCAGATGACCACCAAAGAAGATCAAGAAGCTGCAGGGCCACCAAAGAAAGTAAATGAAGAAAAATATGAAAATTCTGATATACTCAAAAGTTCCATCAATGATGAAGAAAACACAAAGAAAGAAAATAATGTTCCTCATAAAGTTGGCATTTCTCCTAAGTACAACAAGGAAAAATTCAAAAATTATTTCCCACCAAGGTGACCTCACATGAATTGGTACCAAAATTCTTTCTTTGGCCATTTCTTTTGTTGTAATTATTTTGGTCATAAAGCAATAGATTGTAGAACACATACAAGAAATAATCAGGTATGGAACAAAGACATGAATGCTTATGGATTCCCAAACATAAACTATAATTCATTTTCCCCTTTATTTGATTACAATGGTGCATGTTATAAATGTGAAAACTATGGGCACAAATCATTTTTTTGTAGAAGTAACCTTGTGGAAACTTCTAGACAAAACAAGAATGTGGATACCCTTGCCAAACAAAAGAAATAACTCATATGAGTTTGGAAAAAGAATAAAGAACAAAAGATGTAGAAGAAGGAGGAATCTATGCTTGTGCAAACTGCCCTTCATGCTCAAAACAAAGGAAACCAATGGTACATTGACAATGACAAGCCACACGACAGGTGGCAAGAGCAATTTTCTCACTTTGAAAGAATTTAGCAGAGGAAGTGTGACATTTGGAAGCGATTCTACTGCAAGGATAGCTGGAAAAGGTACTCTAAGTCTCGATGATGGAAAGACTAAAAAAAAAATGTCTTGTATGTTGATGGTCTAAAACACAATATTCTCAGTGTTAGTCAAATGTGTGATCAAGGACACAATATCACATTTAATTCTCATTTTTTTGAAATAATGAAGGAAGGCTCAGGAAGATTAGTGGAAAGTGCATATAGAACATCAAATAATGTATATGTCCTCAATGAGATCCAACGATAAAAGTGCTATATGGGAAAAACAGATGAAAGTTGGTTATGGCATAGAAGAATGGGTCATATAAACTTTGATAATCTAGTAGAAATCAAAACTAAACAAGCAATGAGAGACATGCCAAAGATTGTTAAACCTTCAAACACTCTTTGCAAGCAATGTCAGCATGGAAAACAAACAAGAAAAAGATTTAAATCAAAGGAATACTCAAAAACAAAGCCACTGGAACTCATTCATATAGACCTTTGTGGGCCTACAAGAACACAAAGTCTATAAGGTGAAAATTACTTCATGTTGCTCATTGATGATTATTCTAGAATGACATGGGTACGTTCCTAAAAGAAAAAAAAATGTGAATCTTTTGAGAAGTTCAAAGAATTCAAAGCCTTGGTTGAAAATGAAATTGATTTGAAAATCAAGTGTTTGAGATCAGACATAGGAGGTGAGTTTATCTCAAATGAATTTGAAGAATTGTTTGAGACTCATGGGATAAAAAGACATTTCTCAGCCGCAAGAACTCCACAACGGAATGGAGTGGTAGAAAGAAAAAATAAAAATGTTAAAAATATGGCAAGAAGAATGTTGAATCAAACCAATCTATCAGACATGTTTTGGAGAGAAGAAGTCAACACCACAATTTACATTTTGAATAGAGGGGAAATCAGAGTCAACAACAACAAAACACCTTATGAATTATGGAAAGGTAGACCAACGATAATTAAACACTTCAATTTTTTCAGAAGGAAGTTCTACTCAAAGAGAGACGAACAGGGCTTGGGAAAATTTGACTCCAGAGTTGATGAAGGTATATTTCTTGGTTATTCATAAAGAATAAAACCTTACATATGTTACAATACAACATTATGAAAAATTGTAGAAAGTTCCAATGCAAAAGTTGATGAAGCAGGGCACCAAAAGATGAAAACACAAGTAAATGTTCAAGTAGATAAGCCATAATACAAAGAAGAAAAATAACAACAAAAAGAAGAAAATGAAGAAGAAGAAACACAACACCAAGATACAAAGACACCATCTATAGTTTTCCAAAAGAATCATTTGGAAATTCTAATTCTTGGTGATAAAGATATGGGAGTTCAAACAAGAAGAAGACTAGCTAGTGCACCATAATATGCAAACTTCTCCTTTCTATCTAAAATAGAACCTAAGAATTTTACTGAAGCCATCGAAGACAAGCATCAGATTGATGCTATGGAAGAAGAGCTAAATCAAATCGAGAAGAATGAAACATAAGAACTTGTTCCAAGGCCGACATATAAAAATGTAATTAACATCAAGTGGGTTTTTAGGAACAAGTTGAATGAAGATGGGAAAGTAATGAGAAATAAAGGAATATTGGTTTGTAAAGGCCATGCTCAAGTTGGAGGTATTGATTTTGAAGAAACCTTTGCCCGATTTGCTAGACTAGAAGTTATCATAATGTTTTTGGCATTTGAATGTTTCAAAAAATTAAAAGTCTATCAAATGGATGTCAAGTCTTCCTTTCTCAATGGTAATTTAGAGGAAGAAATATATATTGAACAACCAAAAGGATTCTTATTATCAGAAAATAAGGATTATATGGTTGAAAATTGAAGAAAACAATTCATGGGATAAAACAATCTCCCAAATCTCGGACAAGGCTTCAAAAGAGGAATTGTTGGAAGTAATCTCTACATCAAGGCAATAGCAGAAAATCAGTTGATTGTTGTGGTTATGTAGATGACCTTATTTTTGGAGGTTGTATGAAAGGAATGTGACAAGAGTTTGCAATAAAAATGAAAAAGAAATCTTAGATGTCCATGCTTGGTGAATTGTCATTCTTTATTGGATTACAAATTTCTCAATCTGATAAAGGCATATTCATTTCACAAACAAAGTACGTCAAGGAAATGCTGAAGAAATTTAGAATGGAAGATTGTACACCAATCAACACACCTATGGTTATAGGTTGAAAATTGAACAAAAATGATGAATCTTTGGAAGTAAATCAAAAAATGTATAGGTCAATGATTGGAAGCCTATTATATGCGACGACATCAAGGCCAGACATTATGCAAGCAGTAGGATTGGTTGCATGATTTCAAGATGCACCAAAAGAAAATCATGTGCACGTAGTAAAGAGGATATTCAAATATCTAAAGGGCACCTTGGACTTCAACTTATGGTACTCAACAAGTGAAGATTTTACTCTAACAACATATACAAATGAAAATTGGACAGGCAATGTTAATGACAGAAAAAATACAAGGGGAGGAGCATTCTTTCTAGGAAATGGTCTAATGTCTTGGTTGAGTAAGAAACAATATTCAATATCTCTATCCATAGTAGAATCCGAGTATATTGCAGCAGAAACATGTTTCACACAAGTTCTCTAGATGAAGTAAGCATTGTAGGATATCAAGGTAGAATATGATCATCCAATCTCAATCATTTGTGATAACACAAGTGCAATCACAATTTCAAAGAATCTTGTTATGCACTCAAAGATGAAGCATATTCCCATCAAGTATCACTTCTTAAGAGAACATGTAGTCGAACTAAGTGTCAAGATGGATTACATTTCCACCAAAGAACAATTTGCATATATTTTTACCAAACCCCTTCCTAGAGAAACATTTGAATATCCCAGACAGAAGTTGGGAGTGATATCCCTCACATCTTGTTAGTAATGAAGCACAACTCAGGGGGAGCATACCTTTGGCATTAATGTGAAAGGGGGATAATTACATATAGGGGGAGATTTGTAGACAGGGGGGGGAGAATTACATATAGGGGAAGAGTTGAAGACAAGGGAGAACTTTTTCTATTTTAGGAGGATTATGTGTTTTTGAGTACAAGGTTTCCATCAATGGAAAAGGGGGAGATTGTTGAATAAATTGTCATTTAGTTCAAAGGTAAGTAATTATTCAAAAATAAATGTGACTTTAATAAATACAAAAGTGGAAAAATTAAGTGGAAGTGGAGTTTACGTAAAAGTGGAGTAAACATGAAAGTAGATTAAAAAAAGGTAAAAGTGAAAGTGGAGTTTACATAAAAGTGGAGTAAACATGAAAATGGATTAAAAAAGGTAAAAGTGAAAGTGCACATGGTATTTGTACATGGATTTACAAACCATGGTGGTATTTTACCCATGGTATGGTAAAAAAGTGAATTAAAAATTAAAAAGGGGGAAAATAAATTATTTTTAATAAAAGTTATGACTTTTCAAAAGAACATGACTTTTCATGTAAAGATTATGGTAAAGTATAAATGAAGAGGAGGGTTATGACAAAACATATGTGTGTGGGTGTAAAATATAATATTATTATGCATACCACTTGAGGAGTGACTTTTGAATATCATTCAAGAAATGACAATTAAGTATTAGAGAGTGTTGAACAAATCTTGTGAAAGAAAAATGAGTGAGAACTGAGAAAATATTGCAAAAGAAGAAGAAGCGAGGGCCGAGTATATTTGAAAAAATAAAAAGGAGTGTGTGATCCAACGAAAGTAGAAGTAACAAGCATAGAGGGGATCGATGTCTCCTATAGGTCGGTGCCTACAAACAACATAGGGGATCAATGTCTCATGTATCTTGGTCCCTACAAACAACATAGGGGATCAGTGTCTCCGGTAGGTCAGTTCCTACAAACAACAGAGGGGATCAATGTCTCTTGTAATTCGGTGCATACAAACAATAGAGGGGATCAATGTCTCTTGTAGGTCGGTTCCTACAAACAATAAACAACAATGGGGATTGATGTCTGCAGTGGGTTGGTGCCTACAAACATTTGTAAATGTAGGTTGGTGCCTACAAACATATGTAACTGTAGGTTGGTGCCTACAAACATATGTAACTGTAGGTTGGTGCATACAAACATATGTAACTGTAGGTTGGTGCCTACAAATTAATAAAAAAAAGTTTTTGTGGTTTCTCCTGAAAGGGTTTCCATGTTAAATATTCTGTCTTTTGTATGTTATATTTGTGTGATTGCATCAATATGGTTTATGAATGTTAAAATAAAAAGATAGCCTTATACTAATTCACCCCCCCACCTCAGTATAAGTGTGTGCTCAACAAGATCCTCCTATAGGCTATCCCTACAACCTGTATAACATGCCCTCTATGACACCAATTCTTACTATTGTATCAGGGATAGCTCCCTATTAACATATGAGTAATATCCCTTCGAAAAAACCCCTATCCTCCAAAAATGAAACTGAGAGAAAGTTATTCTTTAGTTTTGGTACATAAAGCACATCTTGGGCCTCTAATGAACCTCCCGACTCAAGCTAGAACATGAAGTTTATCTTCCCCTTCATTGCATACTTGGAATCATCACCAAGCTCCACTTGGGTCCCTGAGTCCTTTGTCAGACTGTTGAATAACTCTCATGCTTCTACCTCTAGTTGATTAAAATAAAATATGGGCTCACATCCTGGGATAATGGTTCACATGAGGAATAATACAATGCAACAAATAATCTACCTCAAGATCAGTCCTTTGATCTTGATGGCTACTATCTCCCTTGCTTCTCCTTTTCTCCTTTCCTCGAACCCTACCCTACACACTTGGACAAAAATCCTTCTCCACCCAATATATGCGATCTCCTATCTCACTTTGTAAGTATTTTCTGTCCACTGAGAAACAACCAACAACTGCAACCGAGAACCTCTATTGTTATTGTACGACCATGTGTCTACAACTTGCATAAGCCATACATGCTTTTTCCTTCTGCATCCCACGTATGTACATTCCCATTCCTTATGCATCCTGCATATGTAAATGACCTTGGCTACTGGAACACGCGTATGTACATGATCGTTCCTTATGAAACTCCCATATGTATGCGCCTTGGGCTACTGAAACTTGCGTATATCTCCAGAACTCTACTCCAGTCTACTGGACCTTCTTGTTGTCTCTTTGCTGCCCAGATATGTCCTTGTTCCAGATATGTTTGTTTTTGCCTCCTTCTCCTTCTTCACCTCATGCTAAGATCTCCATGAGAAAAAGTCCTTCTTTGCTCTATCTATGAGTCACTGAATTCAATAGATCTATCATCCTCTGATGTCTGGATGAAATCTCTTCACCCATATGAGATCCCCTTGAGTCACTATCATGACTTGAACACTTGAACAAAAGTCCTTCTTTGTTCCTAGGTGGATGACTCAAGTACATGAGAAAAATTCCTTCTTTTCTCCTATGTGATTCTATGTGGCTCATATCTCTAGATGGAAGTCCTTCTCCACCTATCTGATATCTCCTTTTTGGTATTCTGGCCTCCTGCCATTTCTCAACAAGCCACCCAATAGACTTTTTATGTTGCCTGGACTCTGTTGCTCACTGCTTGGACCTGTTGATCTGCCTTGGCTATTGAAACTTCCCCCGTACTAACCTGTATGGAATTGTATGCGTCTGCCACCACTAGATCCTGCGTATTTATGTGAACATTCTTAAAGAGACATGCGTAAGTACATGTCTGTCCCTTATGTGATCTGCGTACACCTTCGTACACTTGCAAAAGCTCCCATTTTTCCTCTGTATTGTTGTTTCCCATAAATCAGTCCTTCGATTTCTCCCTGCTAGTTTATAGATCTACTAAGATCTCTTGTAGATATGACAGATCATTTGCTAAATATAGTGGATCTTTAATTAGTCCTTCAAGCACCCACCACGACACTCCTGATCCAAATAGATCTACTCCCGTAACCCTATATCTGAACTAGATCTAACTTCTGGTCACTCAGATCCAATAGATCCGTCATCATGCATCCTGAGATAGGATCCCTCTCAAAGAAACCTTTCTTTGATACCATGTTGATTTTCCCAGAGTCAACCCTTGGTATGCTCTGATACCATGTTGAAATTTCTCCTACCCAACACCCAACAATTGTGTTAAGTACCTGAGTAGATATACAAGTATAAGCACCACAAATGTTGAATACATAATAGATCGAAAGATAAATATAGAAGAAACCACACTTTTATTATAGAAATCCCTTGAGGTAGGGAAACACCATAAAATGGATCCTGTTAGCAACATTTCTTGTAAAGGGGATGTTTTCCTAAAAGATAGGCCCCTTTGGATGGAAAATGCAAAGAAGTGGGGTAAAAACCCACTTACCCTAGGTTGGGGCACAAATGTGCATGGGGCTAAGGAGCGGGCAGATTTGGGCGGCCAGGACCTGCGTGTCCAGATCTACGGCCAGGTTTCCATT
>ML777570.1:386416-438296 GCA_009831015.1 Picea engelmannii
TAACCCTTAATTAGGGCATATTAGATTAGTAATGTTATTTTATTTATGTCAGCTTTAGGCCATTAGTTGTAATTATACCTCCTAGTCTCCTATATATACCAAGGAGACATTTTCATTTTGAATCATCGGGGAATTGAACATTTAAGTGGGGTAAAAGGAGGTTGCCCCCTCGAAGAGGCTTATTATCTGAAATTTTCTCTTTTTCAAGGCGTTGAGTACTTTTCCTGAGGTTTTTCTATGCTATATTGATGTTTGGTTCTTAACACTTAAGTACCTTTTAAGGGATGGGGTGTTAAATTTTTTCTTCTTCTAAACTATTACAATACATCTTCCTATGTGTGCCATATTTCTTTGCTTGTCAAAATCTTTCCAACGACTGTAATATCGTTCAAATATGAGCTCTGGATTGGAAGTTATGGCCTTCCAAAGTCCTCGGGTTTTCATTTTCAACCTCTATCGTACTGTCACGTGGCACCTCATCTCTCGTTCCATCTGACGTGGCGTCAAAATGACATTGGTGTGGTAGTCACCTCACTTGCCACTGTGGAAATTTCATCCACGTAAGCCTACAATAATCAATGTTCGGGCCTTCTCCTAGATTCACTCATCCTTTACTTCTGATAGATATGACATTGAAGAATATTCCCTTTCGATACCATCCATTCGATGTTTGAAAGTTTTAGGTTGGTTCGCTGCTCCAAACCCAGGGTATCGAGGAACATCCCTTCCTTTATCTCCAACACAACTTCTCCAATCAATGACATAGATACTCTTACGGATTTCTTGACCAACGGGTAAGATTTAACTTGGTGGTATAAGTTTCTCCTAACCAGCTGGACCACTCTCAACTTGTCAACCAATTAATGATTCACATATGTATTCTCAAGAACACTCTGGTTTTCATTTTCAACCTCTATCCTACTTTCACGTGGCACCTCATCTCTCGTGCCATATGACGTGGCGTCAAAATGGCACTGGTGTGGCACTCGCCTCACTTGCCACTGTGGAACTTTCGTTCACGTAAGCCTACAATAATCAATGTTCGGGCCTTCTCCCAGATTCACTCATCCTTTTCTTCTGATAGATACGAAATTGAAGAATATTCCCTTTCGATACCATCCATTCAACATTCGAAAGGTTCAGTTTGGTTCCCTACTCCAAACCTAGGGTATCGAGGAACATCCCTTCCTTTGTCTCCAACACAACTTCTCTAATAGATGGCATAGATACTCTTACATATTTCCCGACCAACGGGTAAGACTTAACTCGGTGGTATAAGTTTCTCTTGACTAGCTGGACCACTCTCAACTTGTCAACCAATTAATGATTCACATATGTATTCTCAAGGACACTCTGGTTTCCTCACTGGCATGCTATGTCATTCATGACATCAACCCTTCGTTTCTTAGATTAAGTGTTCTTATGGAAGATCGATGTCTATCATCGCATCTTACCCACTCATAGATCTATGGTGGTGATCTCATCTCGAGGTCCCTCAGTCAGGTGTCACTCACCCTGGTGACTCGAACCACTTCGATGGGCCTCCTTGAAGGACGACTATGGTTTCATTGGGGTTTCTGAGTCATGCCAAATCCATTTTGACAAGTGGTGCTGCCTTTATGTGAAACATGGTGTTATTGCCACTTGACACGTGGCACACATATCTCCCAAAAAAGTGCACCCATGGGCTCCAATTCACTATGCCACATGGCAACTACCATGCTCGACACGTGGAACCACCTACAATAGAACACATGGCACCATCCACATTGTCCCCTTAGACCCTCCACTAAATATTAATAGCCTAGATCATTAGAAAAATCCCTCAAACCTTGGTAGATCAATGATCTAGGTTGACTCTCGCTATTTTCCCATTGGAGTTAATCCTTTCCCTGCAACATGAGCACTTCGAACAACCTTCTGTGAGGGATGATCGAGATATCCTCTTGAATCTCTTCTTATTCGAGTGGATCAATGGTCACAAATCTATCTCGGAGCTGCTTTGGTCTTGATATATCAAAGACCATCGTCTCACCATGAATTTCTCCCACCAATGACTTCGATCTTTCCTCGAAGTTCCTATGTTGGAGTCTCTCCCCATAATTTACTTTGAAAGACACTCTCCAATGGATGGTCCATATCTCCTCTCCTAAGATCTAACGAACAAGTTTTTTGGGGAAGTGTGTATGGCTTCCCAATCCTCTTTCTTATACTATCCTTAGTATTGGCCACTCCCAGGGAGACACCTGTAACCCCAAAACACACTGGAAATATATGTGGCACACACCTCGTGTCACAATCATTCCTTTACTATGCCACAAGACCACTCCTCGTGGATTCACCATTGTGTGACAAGTGGTCCTCCACGTGACATGCATATCACCATGAATGCACTCGGAACATATCTCCAAGTGCTGGAACTGGTCCTTTGGGCATTGGTGGAGTGATGTCATTCGCATTAGCATGACATCACTTTTCTCCTAGTTTTGTCCCGAAGGACCCACGAATATCTATGATCAGGATTGCTTTCAGCTGGGTCTAATGGACAGTCATGATTTCTCCTCGAGGTATTTCCTTCAGAGTATTTTAATCCCCATGTATCAAATTACTCTAAATATCCCACTGTGATGGATGGTCACGATCCCTTCGAGTTCTTCCCCGATAGATCGATGACTCTAGTTAATTCAGGGTCTCATCCCAGTCCCACCGTGGAACACTCCGATGGGTCTTTTACAATCAACTATTGAGATATTTTAACCCTTACATTCAAGGATCGAGGTGAAAACAAAGGTCTAAGGGATAATTCTCCCAAGGCCCCATGCTCAGTTCATCATCCAGTTACCTATTTCCAATCGCAAGTTGACACCTGTCAATCTCTAGACATGTTGGCGTTCTAGGTCAGCATGACATGTCGTGATGACATCACTTCCCTTTCAAATCTCACTTGAAACGATACCACAGAGGTCTATGGTCTAGTATATCCCTCATAACTCTTTCGTCAGAGCGTCTTCACCTAGGGTTTTCCAAGGTTACTCCGAACGTCATTCCCCGACCAACAGTTAGGGTCTTCCAACTTCCAACCCTTTGACAGATCGATGGTCATGGGTACACCTTCTTTCAGGCCTCATATTCTACTCTGATGAAGGGTCAAGATTTATTTGTAGTTCCAAATCAACGGTCACGATCTTTAGGAAAAACAAGAGCCTTTACGCATCCTTGACAGTCTGATTGAGGACTTAGTCAATTTTGCAGGGTTTCATTGAGTCTTTTCAAGACTTGGTGAATTTTAGAAATCCTTGCTTCGGTCCAAGGAACCCCTTTTCATGCGCAGGATACCTCTGATTTGTTTCATTATGAAAAATCCATCTATTGCAGGAAAACTAAACATTGCGATGCATAGGTATATGAAGCCAAGCACTGCGACATATATGTGGTCTCTATTTCCTCTTATCTTGAAAGGTCCACTTGTCATAGTTATCCAAACACTGCGACACTCGATTCTCTCTCTCTCTCTCTATACACACACACACACACACACACACACACACACATATATATACATCTATATGTATGTATGTATGTATGTATGTATGTATAGATATAGTTATAGCTATAATTGTGCACACGATTATCAAGGTTATAGTTTCATTTATTTTAACTAGAGTTGATACAAGGCTCAAGCATTCACATGCACAAGCATGCCCATAACCATATGATTTCTCAGTTGCTAGAATTTACAACATACAAGAGATCCACCGATTTAATCATCAATCAAGCATTCACATCCTTGAGACAATTACATACATTTAGTCATAAATTACATTCAATACACAGAGTTCAGAAATACTTATCTGTTACAGTTGATAACCAACCAACTAAATGTGGGTGTTCTCCTTTTCACCTGACCATAGGCTTTGCATGCTCAATCACTTCAGCAACAAGCCACCCCTATGCCAAGCCATGATACCACCAAGGAATCTCT
The DNA here is from genome assembly GCA_009831015.1 of Picea engelmannii. Taxonomy (NCBI): domain Eukaryota; kingdom Viridiplantae; phylum Streptophyta; class Pinopsida; order Pinales; family Pinaceae; genus Picea; species Picea engelmannii. The sequence continues at coordinate 390,399 of ML777570.1, forward strand.
CTCAGATTCTTAGGGAGATTGTTAGGTGTAGCTTATTCTCCTTCATAGCACTCTTAGTCAAGATTTTATGGTACCCACCTAGCCCAGGCCTTTACGAGGCTTATCATATGATTTATAGGATCAAGATCATGACCTTCTCAACTCAGGTTGTGATCTAGGATTTCCACTAGCCCTGTAACCAAATATTGCTTGAGACTCATGTCTCTCCACCCACATCCGAGCCTCTCCTTCCCTTATCCCTTCCCTAGAACTCCTCCAAAGTTCTATCTTGTCTATCTTATCCCCCTTTGGGAAGGTTCTCAACCTATACTCTGTGTCTTTTGTCATAAGGGATCTCGTGGGTCAATCATGGCGACCTGGGGTGACCTTTCCTGCTATCCTTTAGTTGACACTCTAGGTCACTTCAAGTAGTCTCCCATACTTCCATTCATTAAGGGTGGTTGGTTTCTCAACCATCAATCCTTCCTCATTAACCGATTTTCCTTGAAATCGGAGTTAAGGGAAATATCTTAACATTTCCAATTCAAATATTTTAGCAGGGAGGATTGGGTCATATTAGCACGATGAACCCCCTCCAAATGCTTCCTCACTCTTCCCTCTAGTGGTATCACGACTTGTACATTCAAGGCTTCACCCCATAGTTAGTGGTTGGAATTTACAATTAAACAATAACATAGTTACAATATTTGCATGCCATTGCATGGAAATCACTAATTATGATTAATTAGAAGTTGGGGGAAACATGGGTGTTACAATCCACTCCCCCTTAAAGGAACACCGTCCTCGGTGTTGTTTTCAACAACACCTACCATGCCATTAACTTTTATCTACTTCAACATTATTATTCTTGTTTCTTGGTTTGGTCTTTTTCATACTCTTGGCCTTTTTCACATGCCTACAATAATTTCAAGAAACAATCATATTAATCACAATTTCATAGAAAAAAAAACATTTTATTGTTGTTCAAAACTCAAGAGGCAATATTCAAATAAACACAATACTTATCTATGCAATTTCATGGATCCACATCTAGTTGGTTTTCTTACTAACTTGGTCCATTGTTTCCTTGACATACCCATTGTGTGCATGATCCCAACCAATAATTTACAAAAATTATTGAAGTCTCCTCTTCCTTGTGGTCAATCACTCTCCAGGCCTAGGCTCAAGCATCCCCTTCTCTGCTATACAATCCCTCAGGTGATCCATATTTCCTTGCCAAGGATTTCTCGCACAAGAAGAGTTTTCGATAATTCATTGAGTCTTACAGTCAAGGTGTCCCTCTAACTTTCTTTTCCAAGGCATCCCTCCAGCCTATGTTACCAAAACACAACATCTTCTATGGCGATCATCGCCTATCACAGGGTTCTCATATTACAACAATAACCTTTTTCCATTATTTTCCAACTTGAAAACCATCATTTGTCCCTCCAGGACATATATTTCATCTCACTTGTATCACATGCATACAGTAATCGTGAGATGTTATCATCAATTCCAATTCAAAATTTTCTTTCAAATTTGTCACCCACGGATTTCCAAATTCCACATTTTATTTTCAGATATGTTCCACATAGGAACCATATCCACACATATGATATTTTCCTTCCCATAGAAGTTTGGATCAACAAGAATTGGTCTTCCTTATGGGCTTACTTCTGTTGCCATATCCATGACCCTTCTTTCCTGCCATTTCAATACTCACAACCAAACAATTGTTAGTTCTAATGCACATTATACTTGTATTGCACACTTCCAATGGGTCAAAAAAATTTCAGAACTGTGCATACTAACATTTAAATCACTTTTATCTATTCAACTCTATAAAGAAAAAGGAAAATATTCTTCCTTATACATGAATCATTTCAACATCCAAATTTTCCAAATGAAATTCAAACATTAAATAAATTTAGTCAATGTGCCAATTTTCATGGCCACATTCATACCCAATGCACTCTTGCATTGATTTAAGGTTTTCCACACTTTATGAAAAGAAATTTTCCATGGTGTGTTGGAGCTCAACCAACCTCTTCACCATATGGTTTATTCATTCTCGTTCATTATTACAACAAGATTGTGCTTCCTACTACAAGTTGAGCATGTCCTCAAATCAACATGATGTAATATGAAATCAAAGTTTCATATGAATGTATCCCCACATTCTTTCCTTACTAGTAATCAAGGTACTAATATTTATGGCCACCCAATTCCTCTCTTTACCATTCTACAACTCTGATAGAGTATTGGAAGGTCCTCTTTCCATAATGGGCAGTCCCCTGTCTTCCCTCTCATGCAAACATGCATTTATTCAATGCATTAAATTCAAGGTGTTTCTTATGAGCACTTTTGTTCCCAATCACTCATGATGTGTCAATGTACCCAAGAGACTATTGGTTCATGAATTTTCTTGCAAGGATCTCAATCATCCTTGGCTGTCAGGGGTTCCTCCCTCTGACCCTCAGTTTTCTCCTTCCTTAATCATACCCTTCTTGGGTATTAATGGCACACAACAACCACTCAAAATTACATGCATATCATCAAATGATAAAAACATTTCAGAAGAGATTCTTACCCAATCATTTTTTAAATTCTCATGTCACATGGGCATGAAGTTTTTATACCTGTTCTAGTTTCCAACACCCTTTTTGATATTACCTCATCAGTGGTGTTTCATGGTGTTAGCACTGAGAGTCACCCTCAAACTGCTAGAGGATAAGCCCAGTACCCATCAAAATGTAAAATATAAGTTCGGTTTTGAATAGGTGGATCAACAATATGGAGAAGGAAAGGGAGAGGGCAACAAACTGCAGATCAGTAGGCTACACCAATGGGCAATAGAGTAATAAACATTCTACTCATTGAAGGCAATAAAGCTGCTCAACAGAAAACACGATTATATGTTGATAGATGGAAGAATGAATAAGGAAAACATAATATAGAATGTTCACTACACAAAGACCCTCTCAGTTTAATAAATCAACAAATACTTGAATAAAACAATGACTGATGGGAAAAAATACAACAGATCCTCTGTTGCTTAGGGATCCATAAATCATTAGCATCCTTTGATCCTCAAATCTACAATATATTCAAATAAGAAGATATATAAAAACAATAATTACAATCTGAAATCCCATCTCTCATGAGTCTCCAATAGCAGTAATGATTACAATCATAAAATTCCCTCAGGCTTACAAATGAACACACAGAGGGAAACTGCCTGCTTCTACTCTTTCTAGCCTCTCTTGGCTCATGAATCCAACTGTTCTCCAAGAGATCCCTCCTCTCTTAAATAGAAAATAGCATCAAAATATCCTTAGGAGTTCAAATCCCATCTCTTCCATTGGATTCTATGCCTTGGAGCTAGGTGGCAATAGTCAAAGAGACAAAAATCCAAAAAACTGCTAATTTTCAGGAAATTGTTGGAAGTCTTTAATGAATTGTTTCCAACTCACTGCATGAGGTCTTAATGGAGCTAAAACTTAGGTGAAGGTGTCACTTTACATCTAACTAATCCATGATAAGTCATTCAAACCCTCATTGACTGGTGGCAACCTCCCAACAAGGCGAATATCCAATCAACTATGCAAAACAAAGAATTTGCAACACATTTCGCAACGCACTGGTGTTTTAATTGTTTCTCTCAAATTACAAACTGGGTCAAGCTGAAATTTGGTCAACAATTAAACATAGTTATCATCTTCCTCCAAAAAACATTTCAGAGAAACCCACTTTGTCATTTTGGTTTTATGATTAAATTTGTAATAGTAGCCGCTACATGAATTTTCGTAGCGCATTCTGTAGCGCCCTCCTATAAAACTGCTCTGCAGATTCCGCAACGCCTTTTCTTTGCCTGGATAGGTTATTATGTAGCGCCTTTGGTAGAGAAACTACATAACAGTCTATGTAGACGATTCCGTAATGCCAAGCACTACGAAATCTCTATGTTATGTAATGAATCATCAAAAACACAAAAAGTCTTAGTAGATGGACTATGAGCCTGTAAATGCCTCCAATAGGTGAAAATATAATATTTATCTGAACACTTCAAAATGCAAGGATGATCAACTTCAAAATTTATATCCTTTCAGCAACTTCATCATCATTTGCAAGGTCATCACCATTTTAATAAATAAGGCTCTTAAACTTTTCAATGTAGACATAATTTAGATTTGAAATAACCATTGAAACTATAAAAGGAAAGAGCTGATGCAGGTTATATGATCAGAGGATAACAATGTTGAGTTTAATGTATAGGTTCGCAGCGCCAAACAAGGGATTTACAACATAATTCGTAGATGATTCTGTAGCATAAACAAAAAGGGCAAGAATGGGATAGGCGCAATGGCTTTGAAATCAATATTGGCTCAATTGTAGTAAAAGAAGATGAATATACTGCAGCTAGCTGAGAATTGGTGATAGAAAAGGTAAAAGGGGCAGGTTGGTAATGTGGATCCTCAATTCACAGTGTCGAGGAGGGGAAACACAAACACAACCTTAATATGATATTCAATAGAGCTGTAAAAACTCAATGAGTTCCTGGACATCATGTCTTAATAATAGATATGCTTCAGATTGTATAAAACCACCTGCAACCACTCTAACCTCCAATTCCCCTCTTCCAGCCAATCTGTAGTAGATTCCGCAGCACTTGTCCAAACTTAGGAGTTTATTTAGTGCCAAACTAGGAGCAAATTTGAAATCTTTGAGAAAAAAGTTAGACAACCTTAAATGACTAAATCCTAAATTATTTCCTTTAAATCATGGATGCTGAAAACAATGAGATCAACTAACACAAGACTCATAGGTGAAATAATGGAAGTGGTGACATGAGGGTGATGGTGGCATAAAGGTGATGGTGATGGAATATAATCTTGTGATGGGATGAATACATAAACCAAAGAAATGGGCCAACATCAACCTTAACTTATTTGTGGTAAGACCTAAGAACACCATAAGGAGGAGATCAAAAGTAAAAATTAAACAAGACTAAGGATAAAAAATAAAAAAATCTAAGGATGAATTGACCCATAACAACAACATGTGACCCTTAACAACTTCATGTGATAACATTTGCTCCATAGGGGATGGCATGCTCCCTGTGAGCTTCCAAGAATAAGCAGCTTCAATGTCTTATCCTAGGGTTATGGGGTCGTTATTCAAATACTAAAAGCAATCTAAAAACTGAAAATCTTGCACACGAGATTATTTATAGACAAGACCCTACTCTAACTAACTTTTACAATGCTCAGGTGAAAACAAACTTCCACCATAGCCACTCAAATTGTTTGGTAACATAATTCTTCTCTTCACTGCAAATGATTCATAAAAGGTAAGGGAATTATGACAACAGAATGAAAACATATTTTGGTACATTGATAATGCCTCCAAATGATGATAAGATGATTAAATTTGCAAGATCCAATGCTTTTGGAAACTTTAACTCCATATATAACCCCACAGGGTCATAAAATTTATAATAAGGCATGTTAAACTGGTAAAACGTTACCTCCTTTATTTCATCATTTCTCACATGTTGTTTGATTTTCTCAACATGTATAGGTGGATAAAGGATTAATGCAAGATTCTTAATCCCAGGTGATATCTACTCATTTATAAGTGTTGGACATGAGATAAGCTTCACATTTAGCTCTTCCTTTTCTCCTTGATGGCTCCCCCAAGGATCAGATTCATAATTATCATATACAGGAACCATGCTACGAGGTTCCAGACAAGCTATGAAATTTTTTTGCTCATCATCATCTTCGCTGGGATATTCATCAAAAATTGGTTGTTCTTGGTTAGTATTTGAAACAAATTCTTCATCATAAGCAGGGCTACTAAAGACATATGTTTCAAGAACATAAATATCCTTTGCATTTTCTTCATAAAAGAAACAAACAAAATCTTCCTTCAATTATAAAAAGCTAGGAAAAAACAGAGAGGAATATTCCTCGTTTTTTTAACTAACTTATCATTTATCTCAACTTCTGTTGGCACAGGGGAAGACCCAGGGTTCAACGATTCAACAATGCACCAAAAAACCCCTAACTACTGGCCCTTTCGAAAACACCTGCGAAGCAGATGAAGTCTCACCTGAGGTAGAGGCAGGGGGGTTTCAGGACTCAGGTGTCTGGAACCTAGCTGGGACACTGATCTGTGATCACAATACTTAATAGATCGCTTAGATAATAATATTCATTAGTCTCTAACTCCTTTATTCACATATTAGGTTAAAACCCTAATTACAAATCAACGCAGTGACAACCAAGATCCAAGCATATCTAATCATTCAACACATAGCATTAAAGTAGATCTAACATTCATTCACATCATAAAGCACTAAATATCAATTGGATCTATCATACATATAGATTAAGAAATTAAGTGCATAAATAGAATGAACACCATAGCACAAAGCACATCAACACAGAATATCCAGTGTGGGGCTACGTCCACCAATCTTCTTCTCTTCTTATTAGTTTCTTCCAATCTTCTTACATGCACCAAGCCACAACGCCAACTCTGCATAGGATAGGAGATTTGCGTGCAACTCGCCATATCCTCCTTCCCGAGTTAGGTCAAAGCATAGAGCCTCTACACAGTATTTGCACAAATCACTTACAAAGCACTCGTACTTAGCTCTGCAAACCTTAACACGTTCATGCACAAAGCCAACTAGCCATGCAGTAATCTGATCAATGCCTAGTAACTACTAGGTCCCTTTCTTACATCACCTATATACTTATTTATATATTACAAAAGGGGCCTAAAAATGGGTAATACCCATGGGATGACATCCCATACATGTTACATAAACCCTAAAACCCAAAAAGCTCACAAAAGGGGGAGAGATCCTGTGATCTTCGCTTCACTTGGGTGCTCCATCTTCGACCAGCCTGTCGAAGTCCCAAAAGTGGTCAAGCATGACCAACATTTCCTCAAAACCTTCTCAAGGGCCAACATACCCCCAACACTCACCCATGACTCATTCCGAGTCACTCTGATTAGGGAAACTCTGCTTTGAAGGCCTCAATCTTAGCTTGAGCTACCTCAACTTTCTGCTTTTCCAGAGCCTGCTGCTCGACGAACTCCTGAATGATTTTCTCGTTGACAGGCTTGTCTAGGCGTTGTTCCACTATGGTGACCACTTGTTCTAGCTGTGTACCTTGTCCCTCAATCTCTTAAAAAAGGGTGCAGGCTTCGTCCTGCACTAGTTGGAGTCGTTGGGTCACTTCCATGACTCTAATCTGAATGGTATTGACCTATTGCTGAAATTTGCACTGCTCCTGCAACCTTTTCATCTTCTCCACTGCAATAAGCAACTTCAACTATGATTGCACTGTCGATGCTTGTTGATTCGCCTCCAATCTCCTGTGCCTCCAATCTCCTCAGCTCCAGGTCTTCCGTAAGGTGCTCATAGGTTTGCACACTTCGGTTACTGAGCTTCTTGCATTATGTAGCCAATGTCTTGATTCTTTCTACTGCACTCCTGATAGTTTCTTCCCTATGATCTCTCACTTCCTACGGAGTGCTCGACACTGCTTGCAGTTCTAGCTCTACTACTCTCGCTTGAAGCTGCTGAAAGGATTCAACAATCTTTCCCACTTGGCTCTCAACTGTCTCCTCTTCCATTTGGGCCAAGCCCGACACAGAGAAAAGTGCTCTAGACACTGCCTCCTTGAACACCGTATTCTCCTCAAGCAGCTGGTCTTTTTCTCTCCGGCTTTGCTATCTATCCTCTTCAAAGTTCACTCAAAGGTCATCTTTCTCTTGCTTTGCAACCCAAAGTTGCTCTAGGGTTTCCTCCTTTACTTGCTTCAAGGCCTTTGTGGCCTGCTCCTTTTCTTCTTATACTCATTGAAGGAGAGCCTCTGTATCATATTCTATCCTTCACAATTGGGTGGGATCATCTTATTGGCACAAGGGCAGACCTAGGGTTCAATGCTTCAACAATGCACCAACAAAACCCTAACTACCGACCCTTTCATAAACACCTGCGAAGCAGATGAAGTCTCACCTGAGGTAGAGGTAGGGGTGGTTGCATGACTCAAATGTATGCAAACTAGCTAGGACATAAATCTATGATTACACCACTCTAACAAAGAACTTAGAAGTTAACTTTCATCAATATCTAACCCTTATCCACATTGCAGATCCAAACCCTAATTAAGGAACAACACAATATTCAACCAGATCTAACACATCTAAGCACTTAGCACATGGAAAAAGATCATATCTATCATTTATTCACATCACTTAAGCACTAAGCTATCATACTAGATTCATCTAAACAATCATTACTGCACTTAAGATTAAGTCATATAAACAAGACAATAACCAGAATGCACAAAGAAACCATAACACAGGATATACGTGGTTCACCCCAGGGTGGGGCTACGTCCACCAACTCTTCTCTTCATTATTATATTATGTCAAGCTTCTTATAGGAACAGAGCATCAAAACCTTACTCCACAGAGGACAGGATATATGCACACACCTCGCCAGATCCTCCTTCCCCAAGTTAGATCACAACACAAAGACTCCTTACACATTCTGTGCACAAAGCGCTACAGATAACCCACACTTAGATTTACAGCCTCAACATACACTAAGCACATAGCCTCTTATAATTACTTGCACTTAGCACAATACTTAGCACCTAGCATCACACCACTTAATTACATTGCCTAGCTTTCTATTTATACATTACAAAAGGGCCTAAACATGGGTAAAAACATGGGCCTACATCCCCATACCTGTTACATAAACCCTAATACAAAAGATGCTCTAAAAAGGGGATGAGATCTCGTGATCTCTGCTTCGACTTGCGCTTTGCCTACGACTAGCCTGTTGAAGTCCCAAAATAGGTCAAACATAACCAAGGATATGCAAAACTTGGTCAAGGGACAACACATCCCCCAATTATGCACCTTTTGATGACGATGATGCAGTCGACACTGCGTGACTCGAATAGAGGGCTTGTTGGACCCCTTTTAGCTTCGCCTCGATCCTTTCATACATTGTTTCCTGATTGGCTTCATTTCGTTGCAAAATATCCTCTGAAGTGTCTGCTACAGCTGCGATGATGAGGTCAATGTCATCCACTGTGAGCACACTCTAAGAATGTGATTTGTTGGCTTGTGACTTCTTTTGCACTGAAGGTTTCTTTGGAGAAACCTTTCTTTTCTTTGATGTCTCGGATTCCGTAAGGGGATCCTTAGGCGGTATCACTTCACCCTCTTCCTGCTTGTCTTCTTCCCTTTCCTCGTCCTATTTTACTTCATCATTTCCTCCTCCTCTAGGTGAATCAGATGTAGTTTCCTCTGATGCACTATTTATTTCTTGCACCTCTTCCTTCTTCTTCTTCTTCTTGGTGCTTCTCAGTCCATCATATTATTCTGAGGTGACCACAGGACTTCCGATGATATCGGGGTTGGAGAGCTCTGTTTGTTCGACTGGTACAAGAAATTCAACTGACCATTCCTTGGTTATCTCCTCCATATCTTCATCGATTAATTTGTAATATGACTGCATTTCCTCCTTGCTTTCATCTCTACGCGCAGTGATGTAAATGAAGTTCCTATCTGCATGGAACTTCACTATTGGCCTGTAAGTATGCAAGGTATTCAGAGTCATTTGGGGGAATGACTCAATGGATCGCATGAGCTATAAGTAGTACGTGTGGAAGACAATGTTCAACTGCCACTTCTTCGCCATATCTCTTGAATACCACAGGGTGGTGAACCTCGCGGCCAGTGGTTTAGATGGCTCGACTTTAGGGAATGTCACTCCCTCCGGCATCTCCTAAGCAACAAAGGCAACAAGAATCAACAACCAGCTGAAGTGAAACTTGTAGCCCTAGTCCTGCACTTCGTGACAATCCTGTTATAACTGGTTGACGAGGTAGCTCGTCCAGTTCATCTGCATCCCTTCAGTGCACTTTCCTTTGAGGTCGACGATGAACCTCGTGACTTGCATTGGTCTATTCTTCCTTGTGAGCTTACCAAAAATCAACTGGAAATCTAGGTGCACTTCGCCATCTTGGATGGAGGCTACCTTGTATCCCCGCTTCCCCTTCTCCACATCGCCGTAGGTGTCCTTAATTTGCCGCACCGGGGTGTGATTTGCAACCTTCTCTGGGTATAATTTCTAAGGGTCCATTCCCTGCATGCTTAATCCAGTGATAGTGTGCATCAGCGTCGGATCCACAGTCACGTGCCTGTCTAACCATAGATAAACTCCATGGTAGCACGACAGTAGGAGTTTAATGCACGCGTTAACCTCCTGATGTCTTCCAAAGTGTGGTATATTCATGTCGTTGAGGATGGTGGAACTTGGGATCTCCTTAGTCCATGGTTGGGGCACTATCTTCAGCTTCTTCCCCATTTTCTTTGTCAAGTACTTATGTGGTGAAATCAACGCATAATTCTTCCTGTCTCCTAGGTTAAAGTCGTTGATCTTAAGGTCAAGGATGAGAACTAGCTGCTTTCCCATTGCATGTATCCCCTTCGGGAGGTATGCCGTGATGAGGGTGCACTCGAAATCTCTTGGAACGTTGTCGCGACTAACCACGCCAGCCAGAGGTGGAATGTATTTAGGCAAGACTGATGGGATGAGCTTCACATTCACCAGGTCGTGGCGGTGCTTGCTTATTTTCTCTGTCACAGTTCATGATGCCCCAGATCGATTGGATTGTCGTGCAGTCGAGGGGGATGATTTCAATCCTCCCATTGATGAGGCATGTACTCCTGCGGACATGACCTTCTTAGCCATAAGGTCGATCAATATTTCTTCTACAAACTTCTCTATTGCACTACGTTCGCCCAACATACACACTCGTGGTAAAATTCTCAGGTAAGTGAACAGGTGCTCAAGGTAAGAAAAATAGGTGGCAAGGTCTCAATAAGCACAACACGATAGCAATCAGTTCTCTATGGGCTCAGATAATCACAATTTTCAAAAGTGTCCCCGGTGAGAAATTCGATGCATTAAATAGAGAAAGTCATAACGGATTCCTCCAATGGGTAGGAATGCCTCAATCCATCCGTTATGGAGTGGTCTGAAAGGTCCAATGACGATCTTTCCAACAATAAATGTGTTTCTATCCATTTCAGAGCGTCATTCTAACGGTCGGGATGCCTCCAACAGTCATATTGCTTCGCCATGGTGAAGTGCTAGTTTTCACTATTCTGCTATTCTGGCGAGGTTCAAGTCCTGCAAGCCTTCTTTTTGCGAAGTCTTCTCTGGAACCTCGTGCAAGTTATCTAGCTTTGCTTTCTTTTTGCTAAGATTTCTAGTCTTTTTTCCTATGATCTGAGTCACTGGATTTCTCTTTCCATTTTTATTCTTATCTTCTCTTAGCATAGTAACTTTGCACTGCTAAGGGTCGTTCACAAGGTTTAAGTGGAATACCTCTTCTCTTATTACTTCAAGGGTTGGTTCTCTTCTCTCATGCATGGAAAGGTTCTTTAAGCCTTATTTCGTTCTTTCAACATCGACAACTAGTTCTCTAGCCCTTAGTTGCTTCAACTTGGCCTCCTGTTCTTCTATTAAGCACACTATTCTCCTAGCCATGAAATCCCTTAATTCTTTCTTTTTCTGTTCTATAGCTTCCTCTTCTTCTTTCCTTCAGATCTGATCTTTCTCAATCTAGGTCCTTCCTAACAAAATTGCAAAAGGAGTGTTGTTCTCAACAAACTTAACGACTTCAAATTCTTCTTTCATCGATGCTCCATGAGAAACCATAGGTACATGAGTAATTCTTCCACATAGGGCTATCATCTTTCCTTTAAACAATCCTATTCCTCCTAATGAAGGAATCATAGCAGGCTTTCCCAAAATTTCCCAAGTACTTTCTGTCACGATATTCACCTGTGTTTCCTCATCTAGAACACAGTCTATGTCGAAGTCTCCTATTCTTATTTCTATGCAATCCTTCTCTTTTGAGATCTCTATTAAACTAATGTCTCTGTGATCACTCAGGGTTTCTTTCATCTGCAATAATATAGTCTCTGATTATTTCTGGTGTTCTAGCATATCCTTAGTCTCTTGATCTTCTGCATGGTTTTTTTTGTCTCGTATTCATCTTTTCAACTTTAACAATCATTCTAGGACAATACAAAACCTCATGACCAACAACGTTACAACAAAGACAAATATGACCTGTAACAGGGCATTCCTTAGCAAGATGTCCCAGTCTTCTGCAACTATAACAAAGAGTCCATCCTCTCTTTCTCTTAAACGATCTCCAACCTTTCCTGTACTGTGCACTGGGATCACAGTGATGAATCTGCAAAAGATTCTTTCAGGGATCCTGCATCCACTTGTTAGTACAAAATTCTTTCTATGCATAGGAATAACATATCTTTCATTATTTATATCATATTTATTCATATCAAATCTTCTCTCTTCTAGCTGTTCCCTAGTTTTCAAACTAGGACAAAATCTATCAAACATACCTAGATCCATTTTTTCGAAAAAATTTCCACTTATCTTACCTTTACCAGAGAACAAAGCTTTAAGATCTTACCTCTTTTCTTCATATCCGATTCCCTTCTTAGCACAAAGCTTCACAAATCAAGTATAATACTGCACACTACAACAATAGATCTATGCACAAAGCTTTCTGTTTTCTTCAATTCCCAACAATCACAGTTTCATGTCCTGGCAACTGAACCATTTGTTGGCACAGGGGCAGACCCAAGGTTCAACGCTTCAATAACGCACCAAAAAAACCCTAACTACTGACCCCTTCGGCAACACCTGCAAAGAAGATGAAGTCTCACCCGAGGTAGAGGCAAGGGGGTTGCAGGACTCATGCATCTGCAACCTAGCTAGGACATAGATCTGTGATCACAATATGTAACATAGAACTTAGCCAATAATATTCATTAGTCTCTAACTCCTTTATTCACATCGCAGGTTAAAACACTAATTATAGATCAGCGCAGTGAAAACCAATATCCAATCATATCTAATCATTCATCACATAACATTAAAGTAGATCTAACATTCATTCACATCATAAATCACTAAGAATCAACTGGATCTATCATACATCTAGATTAAGAAATTAAGTGCATAAACAACATGAACACCATAGCACAAAGCACATTGACATAGGATATACGTGGTTCACCCTAGTGTGGGGATACGTCCACCAATCTTCTTCTCTTCTTATTAGTTTCTTCCAATCTTCTTACATGCACCAAGCCACAATGTCAACTCCGCATAGGACATGAGATCTGCGCGCACCTCGCTAGATCCTCCTTCCTGAGTTAGGTCCAAGCATAGAGCCTCTACACAATCTGTGTACAAAGCACTTACAAAGCACTTGTACTTAGCTCTACAAACCTTAACACGTTCATGCACAAAGCCAACTAGCCATGCAGTAAGCCGATCAATTGCTAGTAACTACTAGGTCCCTTTCTTACATTGCCTAGCTAATTATTTATAAATTACAAAAGGGGCCTAAACATGGGTAAGACCCATGGGACGACATCCCATACCTGTTACATAAACCCTAAAACCCAAAAATCTTTCAAAAGGGGGCAAGATCCCATGATATCTGCTTTGCCTGGGTGCTCCGTCTTCGACCAGCCTGTCGAAGTCCCAAAATTGTTCAAGCATGACCAACGTTTCCTCAAAACCTGTTCAAGGACCAAAATATTCATAGTTAGGAGAAATATCTACTGTATTTTTATTATCAGAACTATCATTTGAATCTGCATCTAGTAAATAAGAACAACAAGAAGAAAGCGTTGATCCTTCACTGATTTCCTTGACTAGGTTATCTTCTTCAACTTCACAGTCAGGCGAGCAACTTAATGCATCTTGAACACTTTTCTCATATTCCTCACAACAATCATGAAAAATAAACTCAAAGGAGTAATACCTTTTACAATTCAAATTGAAAGCAGCATGGATTTCTCTAAGTGAATAAATGCTAGAAGGTTAAAGAGGCTGATACCAAATATGAACATCTCCTTGAAAAGAGTACATAAACAACTTCATATGTATGTCTTCATGTTGGATGTCAAGCTACTTCATCAAGGCATGAAATTCTAGAACATGCTCAATAGGGTTGTCATTCTCACCTTCATAAAATCTTGGAAACAGATATTTCCATTCATTAATTTGAGGCACATGATGTGGATAACCAACTATGGCTAAGAAATTGAGTGGGGAAAACCTCCTGGCTAGAATAGCCTCCATAGCCATTTAATTTGTCTCATTCCAGTGGAGTCACCAACAGATTCTAAATAATGGAGTCACCATGGTGAATGCCCAGTCTTGAAGGTGTCCAGCTTCAGTCACCATCTAAAGCTGGAGTTGTGCAATGTCATTCTTCCCAGGGAGCTTTTCAATTTGCTCAAATCCATCCTCAGCAACGGCGCCAAAAATGTTAGCACTGAGAGTCACCCTCATACTGCTTGAGGATAAGCCTAGTATCCATAAAAATGTAAAACATAAGTTTGGTTTTGAATAGGTGGATCAACAAGATGGAGAAAGAAAGGGAGAGGGAAACAAACTGCAGATCAGTAGGCTACACCAATGGGAAATGGAGTCATAAACATTCTACTAATTGAGGGCACTAAAGTTGCTCAACATAAAACAATATTATATGTTGATAGATGGAAGAATGAAGAAGGAAAACATAAGATAGAATGTTCACTAAACAAATATCCTTTTAGTTTAATAAATTAACAAACACTTGAATAAAACAATGATTGATGGGAAAAAATACAATAGATCCTCTGCTGCTTATGGATCCATAAATCATTGGCAGCCTTTGATCCTCAAATTTGCAATATATTCAAATAAGAAGATATATAAAACAAAATAATTACAATCTGAAATCACATCTCTCACGAGTCTCCAATAGCAGTAATGATTACAATCATAAAATTCCCTCAGGCTTACAAATGAGCACACACAGGGAAACTGCCTGCTCCTACTCTCTCTAGCCTCTCTTGGCTCATGAATCCAACCGTTCTCCAAGAGATCCCTCCTCTCTTAAATAGAAAATAGCATCAAAATATCCTTAGGAGGTTGAATCCCATCTCTTCCATTGGATTCTAGGCCTTGGAGCGAGGTGGCAATAGTCAAAGAGACAAAAATCCAACAAACTGCTAATTTTTAGAAAATTCTTGGAAGTCTTTAATGAATTGTTTCCAACTCACTGCATGAGGTCTTAATGGAGCTAAAAATTAGGTGCAGGTGTCCCTTGACATCTAATTGATCCATGAGAAGTCATTCAAACCCTCCTTAACAACTGGCAACCTCCCAACAAGGAGAATATCCAACCAACTATGCAAAACATAGAATTTGCAGCACATTTCATAATGCACTGGTGTTTTAATTGTTTCTCTCAAATTACAAACTAGGTCAGGATAAAATTTGGTCAGCAATTCAACAGGGATATCATCTTCCTCCACAAAATATTTCAGAGAAACCCACTTTATCTTTTTGGTTTTATGATCAAATTTGTAAAAGTAGCCGCTACAGGAAATTACGTAGCGCATTCCATAGTTCCCTCCTATAAAATTGCTATGTAGATTCCGTAGCACCTTTTCTATTTCTGGATAGGTGATTTTGTAGCGCCTTTGGTAGTGCAACTATAGAACAGTCTGTGTAGATGATTCCATAGCGCCAGGCGCTACGAAATCTCTGTATTTTTTTGTGTTATGCAATGAATCCTCAAAAACACAAAAAGTCTTAGTAGATGGACTATGAGCATGTAAATGCCTCCAGTAGGTGAAAATATAATATTTCCTTGAACACTTAAAAATGCAAGGATGATCACGTTCAAAATTTAGATCCTTTCAACCACTTCATCATCATTTGCAAGGTCATCACCATTTTAATAATAAAGACTCTTAAACTTTTCAATGTAGACATACTTTAGATTTGAAATAACCATTGAAACTATAAAGGGAAAGAGTTTATGTAGGTTATATGATTAGAGGATAACAATGTTGAGTTTAATGTACAGGTTCACAGCGCCAAATAGGGGATTTGCAACATAATTCGTAGCATAAACATCAAGGGTAAAAAAGGAGATAGACACAATGGATTTGACATCAATATTGGCTCAATTGTAGTGAAAGAAGTTGAAAATATTGTAGCTAGTTGAGCATTGGTGATAGCAAAGGTAAAAGGGGTAGGTTGGTAATGTGGATTCTCAATTTGCAACATCTAGGAGGGGAAACACAAGCACAACCTTAATATGATCTTCAACATAGCTCTAAAAACTCAATGAGTTCTTGGACACCATGGATTAACAATAGATATTCTTCAGATTGTATAAAACCACCCCCAACAACTCTAACCTCCAATTCCCCTTTGCCAGCCAATTTGCAATAGATTTCATATACGAACTTAGGAGTTTCTGCAATTCCAAACTAGGAGCAAATTTGAAATCTTTGAGAAAACAATTAGACATCCTTAAATGACTAAATCCCAAATTATTTCCTTTAAATCATGGATGTTGAAAAAATGAGATCGATTGACACAAGCATCATAGGTGCAATAATGGAAGTGGTGACATGAGGGTGATGGTGGCATAAGGGTGATGGTGATGGAATATAATCTTGTGATGGGATGAAGACATAAACCAAAGATATGGGCCAACATCAACCTTAACTTATTTGTGCTAAGACCTAAGAACACCATAAGGAGGAGATCAAAAGTAAAACTTAAACAAGACTAAGGATAAAAAATAAAAAATCTAAGGATGAATTGACCCATAACAACTACATGTGACCCTTAACAACTTCATGTGATAACATTAGCTCCACAGGGGATGGCATGCTCCCTGTGAGCTGCCAAGAAAAAGAAGCTTCAGTGTCTTATCCTAGGGCTATGGGATCATTATTCAAATACTAAAAGAAAAATGAAAACTGAAAATCTTGCACACGAGATTATTTATATACAAGGCCCTACTCTAACTAACTTTTACAATGCTCAGGTGAAAACAAACTTCCACCATAGCCACTCAAACGGTTTGATAACATAATTCTTTTCTTCACTGCAAATGATCCATAAAAGGTAAGGAAAGTATGTCAGTAGAATGAAAACATGTTTTGGAACACTGAGAATACCTCCAAATGATGATAAGATGATTAAATTTGTAGGCTCCAATGCTTTTGGAAAGTTCAACTCCATATATAACCCCACAGGGTCATACAATTTATAATAAGGCATGCTAAACTGGTAAAAAGTTACCTCCTTTATTTCATCATTTCTCACATGTTGTTTTATGTTCTTAGCATGTACATGTGGATAAAGGATTAATGCAGGCTTGTTAATACCAGGTGATATCTGTTTCAAGGGAAAAACTCTTTATGGCCAAGGGTAAACCACAATAAAAAGGTATGACTACAGAAATCAACGCAATTCCAACATGTGATATATAAACTAATGTGCAATACGAGGAAGAATCCTACCTTGATCCAATCATTTGATGCCGTTCCACTGTTGAGCACTTTGACCCAAATCTTTACACCTACAATAAGTTCTCAACAAACAAGCGATGCAAGTATATAATGACAATATATAAAATGAGTTAGCACATCAGATAGAAAAATCCATTAATAAACATTACAAACATGCCCATGGATAATAATCATATATTTGCAAGATATTGATAGGACAAGAAAAGAGTATTTCTATTAATAATTGATCAACAGAAGTATCAACATTACAGACTTCCGTGTCGGCACGATTCGAAACCAAGAAACCAAGTTCCTTCCAACTGGGTAATGAGGTCCTCTCGACAATAAGGAAAGAGATTGGGGGCTGAACACTGTGTTCAGACTTGAGGGACAAAGGGATGCAGACTCAATATGAAGTAATTTCTCCAGAGCAACTTTGCTCTCAAAGTTGAATGCTTTCTCCTTTTTTCCATAGCTCGAAATTTTGTTGTTATAGCCTCCAGAATGCAAATGAAGGGCTGAGTCAAAATGTTTCCAGTATATGGAAGGCAAAATATCAGAGATCTTCTGTCGTGACATGGAAACTCGACCTCATTTTGTATTTTCTGGCACAAATCCCGATATATGAGAGCTGTAGTGGAGCAACAAGTGTATACGCATCTTGCAAAGTAGTTAGGGAGAATATATGTGGAAATATATATATATATTGGCTTTGGATTTATCAAAAAGGGATTGATAAGTTTTCATAGGGAAATGGAAAAAGGCCCTTTGTGCAAGATAACAATGGTGAGGCAAATCTTGCTATAACAGATGCCCCCTAATGTGTGATATCAGAGGAGTATCTGCAATGGCTGAAATACATTATAAATAACCCAGAAGTGGAGTGGTAGAGAACCATCTGGATGAACTCAATTGCTCATTACATTATGTATTGACTTTGCATACATGGCTGCCAAGAATACAATGCAGATCCATGTGAAAAATATACCAACAAGTGTTCATGGCCATGAGTAGGAAAGTATAAATGCAATTACATGCCAATAGCTATCATAGTCATGAACAAGGTCCAATGAAACCAGTCTCAAAATTAATCTGAATATATCTATATACCATGGAGTACAATCTAATCTCCCATGATCACTGAAGTCAAATAGGTACTGGTCCAATGAAATGGAAGCAACAACTTAGGAAAGTTGTGTCCACAAAGTGATGTCTTCAAGTCTTCAATACAATCCGCCAATGGTGCATGTCTACATCATGTGAATAAATGAGTTGAGGTCGAACACGATGAGACATCATTTGATTACCGGTCATTGAGGTATATTGTTAACAAACGTGAGACAACCTACCAATGATTAAAGTAGGTATCAATGCATTAAGTACATCACTACAAATGTGAATAAAGGAGCTGGTGTCGAACACTTGAGAGATCCATTGATCATGAGACATTGATGTATTCCCATCTATCAATGGCGAGAGAGCCTGCCACTAATAACTGTAAGCCTCAAGGTACTCATAAAACTTTAGGTCTTGTATCCAGAATACATGAGATGAAGTCGATGGAAAGACACCCGCTGAAAGGAGAGCATTAAGACATCTCTCATCAGTCAGCATGAGGAACAAAGAAGGAGCTTCATGATTTGGTGGAGATCGGATGAAGAACATGTTCACAAACCAATGACCTTGTGCGTCTTTCACATGTGGCAAATGCAAGCGGTACACAAAAAAGACCCTCTGAATAGCAGCCAACGATGAAAACTGTTGACAAAGGCGAGGAAACCACCAATAAGGCTAATGGCATCCAAGACACTGCACAAATCCCAAAGTGTGAATAGATGTCTTGCCATTGAACACAAGGGAAACCACCCAGTCAACGACCCATGATGAAATGTTGATTGTTGGGTTGAAGGTGACCTACCAATGATGAAAGTAGGGCCAGGGTGCATCATAAGACTAAAGTATCATGTGATTTTGAGACAAACTGAGGGTATGGATGACATGCAAAGTCAGGATTTCTGAGGAGTTGTCGATACAGGTTGATAAAATTCCTTTGAATAAGAGCATGAGACATATGGTGGACTCCGACAACATAGACTTAATGATGTGACAACTAGATGCATGAGACATCCATAATGTTCTCTATAGTGACTAGAAGATTAACCAGTCGGTAGAGAACATTCTGTAACGAGATCAGCTTCCTAAGGCCATGCTAAATCCAAAATTATGATGACGCAAGGACTCAATAACTTTGTGCTCTATTCAAAGGTGACACGACTACTTCCAATTACAATATAGTACTCCCTTCCCACCCGTCTTTTTTTGTTTTTTCATAACAAGTGAATGTTATGATATAGAGGAGGGAACGAGTGCCGCAATTAAGAAAAAATAGTTCCAACAGTGGAACGTACCTATGCTCAATGAAAGGAAATGCATGCAGGAGATGGACACTCGAGGTGATGTTCCTTCCAGGGTATAGGGTGTCAAATTGTGAAGGATATAACGAAGGCTCTGCTTGGTTGAGGATGCAAATTGCTTGGGCCATGGTTTATAATGCAAAGCAAGAACCATCTAAAGGCTCAATACTGCAAGCAAGGGCATGAGATGCAATCACAATTTAATGCCAAAAAATGTCCTTTTTTATATCTTTTAGTCTACTTGGTGTGAAAAAGCGGTAAACTTGTGCCAAATAGACGTCTTTTTAAATCCAGTTTACGAGTGTGAAAAAGACGAGTGCACTCAACAATCTTTTCCATTTTTGATAGCGAGTCAGAAAAGAGCTTAACTAAGACTCATGATCTTTCAAATCCAATTTTAACGAGTGTGAAAGGGACAAATCACTCGACGATCTTTTCAATTTTTAATAATGAGTCGGAAAAGAGCTTAACTAAGACTCATTTGGCAGATTCTAGGCGGAAAGCCACGGGGGAGGCTAAGGCTCCTGTACCGATCTTCTGTGGAATGTCAATATCTTATGAAGAACTGACACAAGCTCGGGAAGACCCAAATCTCTCCAAGTCGAGGAGGACAAAATGCTAACAGAGGTTATCGTCTCCGTGTTATATCGAATAACATATTTTCCTGGAAAAGACATAGGTGGAGGCATTGGATACCCCACAATATTCGATCGACCCCACTCTTATCTTGGAGAGTGACAAGTCTAAGGAGGTGGTCATGCCAATGCAATGTTTGGTCAATCTCTCTCTTCTGGTTTTGGTTCTACACCTTCTATTCCATGTCCTTAGAATTTCTATTACTTCACCTTCTGAACAAGAGAGATTTTTACTCTTCCCGAGTTCTCTCCCTCCAAGTCTTGACGAGGTTCCCTTTGTTTGGGATGGTCTTTTGGGGTATCCAATGCCTCCGCCTATGTCTTTTCCTGGAAAAGACATAGGCGGAGGCATTGGATACCCCACAAGACCATCCCAAACAAAGGGAACCTCGTCAAGACTTGGAGGGAGAGAACTCGGGAAGAGTAAAAATCTCTCTTGTTCAGAAGGTGAAGTAATAGAAATTCTAAGGACATGGAATAGAAGGTGTAGAAATAGAACCAGAAGAGTGAGATCGACCAAACATTGCATTGGAATGACCACCTCCTTAGACTTGTCACTCTCTGAGAGAAGAGTGGGGTCGATCGAATATTGCATCAATACGACCACTTCCTCAACCATTGGTTGAATACGATACAAAATAACAAGGTCAAGAGGTGCATCACCCCAAAAACATGAGTGTTCTTGGTCGAATATTTCATCGACATGACTGTTGGTTGAACAAGATGCGAGACAACAAGTTCAAGAGACGCATCACCCCCGAACATAGGAGAGGTGTCGTTCGAAGATTGCATCGACACAACCACAGGTTTAACGGGATGTGAGACAATAAGGTCAAAGGATGCATCAACCCCTAAAGGAAAATAGGTGTCAACCGAAGATTGCATCGGCATGATTGTTGTATCAACCAAAGAAGGAACAGAGTATTGTGAAACCATAGATGCCTCAGAACCCGAATGGCCCTTAGGTGAGCTCCATGCTTTTGGTATCCCAGTAGTAATAAGACACAAACAAGTAAGGTGACTTCCTTCGCAAGTCCTACAAAGGAATCTAGGCTTACGTCTGAGACGTCTAGGATTCTCAATCATATGAATGCCCCCATCATGACTTGTAGTGGCTGGTGACATGCTCCCAGCATGACTTGCATAGGCTAGTAGAAAATATCCAACATGACTAGTAGAGGTTGGTGATGAATCCCCAACATGACTAGCAGAGGTTGGTGATGGATCCCCAACATGATTAGCAGAGGTTGGTGATGAATCCCCAACACGACTAGCAGAGGTTGGTGATGGATGTGCGGTGTGACTAGTAGTGACCAGACATGTGCCCCCATCATGACTTGCAGTGGCTGGTTGTAATTCTTCAACATGACTTGCAGAGGTTGTCGACCAATATCCAACGTGACTAGCAAAGGTTGGTGATATAATTCCAGTATGACATGCAGTGACTAGACTTGTGCCCCCAACATGACTTGCAGCGATTGGTTGCAGGTATTCAACATGACTCGCAGAGGTTTTCGACCAATCTCCAACACAACTAGCAGCGGTTGGTGATATAATGCCAGTATGACACGCAGTGAATGGACTTGTGGTGGTAGTGAATTGTGGAATTTAAGTCCAAGGTGCATGGAAAGATTGATTTTGAGAAATTGTAGGCCAGGAAGGATCCTGGTTTATACCCTATCCCTGTTCGGCAGGACTGTATCCTCCTCCATATTGACTCATAAAGGGTTGTAAGGGCATAGACACTGAGGAATCCACTTGCGAAGAGAAAGCAACATGACAAGGGTTGCTCACGTGAGGATATAGTTTTCCCCCAGGCGAAGGAACTTCGTGAGTGAGGTTGCCCATACTATAAAAATAACTCCCCCCGGATGAAACATTGGAGGATAAACGAAGGTCCGCCATGGGAAAAGTGTTCGTAGGAACTAACATAGTGGAAGAAGGATAAGTGGATGGAGTGTGATAAGTAGAATGATTACTTAATTGGGCACTTAATTCTCACATAGTGGATTCATAGGAAGGAAGATTCCAACCTCCTATCGTAAGAGGAGTTTGAAGGATATGACTCCCACCAAATGGAGAGGAATAAGAAGGAGGCATCATGCCCCCAGACCCAAAACTTGTATTTTCATAATGAGGTGAGACAGAGGATGGTAAGTGTGAATACATATCAGACATACCATGAGAAAAATGATTAGGGACCTAAGGCGTAGACTGAGTACCATAATTATGCATACCATAATGCTAAGCGGAAGGATCCATCCCCATGAAATGAGTGAATTTCATGGGGGGGGTAGCAGTAAACGAGGGAGCAAAAGGAACTCCATTGTTCATGATAATGAAGACTTAGTACAAAATCCTAAGGCCAACTAGTAGTCAAAAAGCACTCCAAAATTCAAACAGCCAATATGTATGCAAACAGGCTAAAGTGGCCGAGTGGCCTCCCTCTCTAAAGAAGGTATGTCTCATCCAAGAGGGACCTGAGACTCCCTGCTGAAGTTTGGAGGTAACATAATCAATTATAAGGGCCCTCGTAGGCTTAACAACCAGTCGGTCAGATCCCCCCAGAGAGGTAATCCTCCATAAAGGCTATGTGTTGTCCGACCCTTATCTGAGTTAGGGTACAAGCAGAATAACCCCTGCAAGTAACCTATGAGATACCTAAGTCAAGCAACTAATCAACCACTATATAATCGATGCAAATACGAACAATCGTAAGTCTGGATTACCGTATGGGCAGGGTAGCAAAGCCCAAAACCTTGAAAGTATCGCCTCTCACAAAGGTATGGATACTAGCAAGATCCCCAAATACGCATAAATCCACAGAAATATCTATGACTCTAGGTGAGTATCTAGGGGTTAGCCCTTCAACAAACTTCGCGTAACCTCGTGCTTAACTCCGGTGTGAGCGGAGCCTCCTGATATTACCAATTATACAATGGACTTCTCAACTCCCTGTCTCAGACACATATGTTGATTTAATTGCCTTGGAGAAGTTTACTCACAAAATCCTATTCCAAGGCACTAAATCCTAGGCTAGTTTGTGCACCCTAAACAATAAAATCGTTACTAATCAATTTTAGTTTAAAGCGTAAATTTTATTGGCCATGATTACTTAAAAAGGTATATAAATGAAACTCATGGTGTTATGACTCTGCATAAAAATAAAAATAGATATAATGCAAAGCCTAACTTTAACTTTTCAGTGAATTCTATGCTAAATAAAAACAGTGCAATCTTCAATTTTAACTCTGCAACTCAGAAGTAAAATGCAATCTTTCACTAAATGTGCTAAGCTAATGATAAAGGTTCGAAGACAAAAATACCAACCAATGCAAAATACCTATTTTTTAATTTTATTTTCAATGTATTAAAAAGAAAATGCATGGACTGATAAGCAACTTGATATATAACTTCTACTGTGTATAAAAGAAATCACTCGAGCATAATACCAAGCAACTAAGCAGACAACCCAACTACGAAGGACAAATAAAAAATGGAAAACAAAGAGAAAGACGCCGCCCAAAAATTCAACTCCAAACAGGTTTCCTGTCATCCTAGATAATCTCAACAGGCATCACAGAGACCTAAGAAGGATCAGTGATCCTCAAAACCTACCCAACAGTCACTAAACCAAGCAAGCAAGAAAGGGGGAGTGGTATACGTGACTGTTCAAGAGAAAAGGGCATATATACGCCTCTTGCAGTGGGGCAACAAGCGTGTATACACAGCTGTCAGGGAAAAAATGGCATATATCTTTTAAAACAAGGCTAGGCAAGGGTAAAAGGCTGAAAAACTCAGACCCAGAGTGAACAGACTCTATCCAACTGTGATACGAAAAGAAACATAAAGGAAAAAGAGAAATGTAAGAAGAAAAAATACTTCAACCCTTAGAAGGAAGATCTTCCCTAGTGGAGTCGCCAATTCTGCTACAAGGGAAAAACTCTTTATGGCCAAGGGTAAACCACAATAGACAGGTATGACTGTAGAAATCAACTCAATTCCAACATGTGCTATATAAACTAATGTGCAATACGAGGAATAATCCTACCTTGATCGAATCGTTTGATACCATTCCACCGTTGAGCACTTTGACCCAAAGATTTACACCTGCAAAAAGTTCTCAACAAATAAGTGATGCAAGTATATAGTGACAATATATAAAATGAGTTATCACATCAGATAGCACAATCCATTAATAAACATTACAAACATGCCCATGGATAATAATTATGTATTTTCAAGATATCGATAGGATGGGAAAGGTGTATTTCTATTAATAATTGATCAACAGAAGTATCAACATTACAGACTTCCATGTCGGCACGGTTCGAAACCAAGAAACCAAGTTCCTTCCAACTGGGTCTCCACCACTTCAATCCTCCACCAAAGGCAAGCTCATAGCAAAGAGGTAATGAGGTCCTCTCGACAATAAGGAAATAGCTTGGGGGTTGAACACTGTGTTCAGACTTGAGGGACAAAGGGATGTAGACTCAATATGAAGTAATTTCTCCAGAGTAACTTTGCTCTCAAAGTTGAATGCTTTATCCTTTTTTCCATAGCTTGAAATTGTGCTCTAAAAGCCTCCATAATGCAACTGAAGGACCGAGTCAGAACGCTTCCAGTATATGGAAGGCCAAAGATCAGAGATCTTCTGTTGTGACATGGAAACCCGACCTCATTTTGTATTTTCTAGCACAAATCCTGATATATGCGAGTTGTAGTGGAGCAACAAGCATATACGCATCTTGCAAAGCAGTTAGAGGGCATATATGTGGAAAAATATATATTTTTGGCTCTGGATTTATCAAAAAGGGGTTGATAAGTCTGCATAGGGAAATGGAAAAAGGCCCTCTGTGCAAGATAGCAATGGTGAGGAAAATATTGCTATAACAATATCTGCTCATTTATAAGTGATGGACATGAGATAAGTTGCACATTTAGCTCTTCCTTTTCTCCTCCATCGCTTTCCCAAGGATCATATTCATAATTATCATATACTGGAACCATGCTATGAGGTTCCAAAGAAGCTTTGAAAAAATTATGCTCATCATCATCTTCGTTGGGATATTCAACAGAAATTGGTTGTTCTTGGTCAGTATTTGAAACAACTTCTTCATCATAAGCAGGGCTGCTAAAGACATATGTTTCAAGAACATAAATATCCTTTGCATTTTCTTCATAAGAGCAACACAAAAAATATGGCTTCAATTCTAAAAAGCTAGGAAAAAACAGAGAGTAATCTTCCCTAGTGTTTTTTAACTAACTTATCATTTATCTCAGCTTCATAGTCAGGAGAAATATCTATTGTATTTTTATGATCAGAACTATCATTTGAATCTACACCTAGTACATAAGAACAAGAAGAATAAAGCATTGATCCTTCACTAATTTCCTTGACTAGGTTATCTTCTTCAACTTCACAATAAGGAGAGAAACTTAATGCAGCTTGAACACTTTTCTCATATTCCTCACAACTATCATGAAAAATAAGCACAGAGGAGTAATACCTTTTACAATGAAAATTGAAAGCAGCATGGAATTCTCTGAGTGAAGAAATGCTAGAAGGTTCAAGAGACTGATACCAAATACAAACATCTCCTTGAAGAGAGTACATAAACAACTTCATATGTATGTCTTCATGTTGGATGTCAAGCTGCTGCATCAAGGCATGAAATTCTAGAACATGCTCAACATGGTTGTCATTCTCACCTTCATAAAATCTTGGCATCAGATATTTCCATTCATCAATTTGAGGCACATGATGTGGATAACCAACTATGGTTGAGAAATTGAGTGGGGAAAACCTCTTGGCCATGATAACCTCCATAGCCATTTAATTTGTCTCATTCCAGTGGAGTCACCAATAGATTCTGAACAATGGAGTTGCCATGGTCAATGTGAATTCTTGAAGGTGTCTAACTTCAGTCATCATCTAAAGCTGGAGCTGTGCAATGTCATTCTTCCCAGGGAACTTTTGAATCTGTTCAAATCCATCCCTGACAACGGTGCCAAAAATGTTAGCATTGAGAGTCACCCTCAGACTGCTAGAGGATAATCCCAGTACCCATCAAAATGTAAAAGATAAGTTTGGTTTCTAATAGGTGGATAAAAAAGCTGGATAAATAAATGGAGAGGGCAACAAACTGCAGATTAGTAGGCTACACCAATGGGCAATGGAGTCATAAACATTCTACTCATTGAAGGCACTAAAGTTGCTCAACAAAAAACAAGATTATATGCTGATAGATGGAAGAATAAAGAAGGAAAACATAAGATAGAATGTTCACTAAATATAGATCATCTTAGTTTAATAAATCAACAAATACTTGAATAAAACAATGATTGATGGGCAAAAATACAATAGATCCTCTGCTGCTTAGGGATCCATAAATCATTGTCATCCTTTGATCCTCAAATCTGCAATATATTCAAATAAGAAGATATATAAAACAAAAAAATTACAATTTGAAATCACAACTCTCATTAGTCTCCAATAGCAGTAATGATTACAATCATAAAATGCCCTCAGGCTTACAAATGAACACACACAGGGAAACTGCTTGCTCCTACTCTCTCTAGCCTCTCGTGGCTCATGAATCCAACGGTTCTCCAAGAGATACCTCCTCTCTTAAATAGAAAATAGCATCAAAATATCCTTAGGAGGTCGAATCCCATCTCTTCTATTGGATTCTAGGCCTTGGAGCTAGGTGGCAATAGTCAAAGAGACAAAAATCCAACAAACTGCTAATTTTTAGGAAATTGTTGGAAGTCTTTAATGAATTGTTTCCAACTCACTGCATGAGGTCTTAATAGAGATAAAACTTAGGTGAAGGTGTCTCTTGACATCTAAATGATCCATGAGAAGTCATTCGAACCCTCCTTGACAGTTGGCAACCTCCCAACAAGGTGAATATCCAATCAACTATGCAAAACAAAGAATTTGCAACACATTTCACAACACACTGGTGTTTTAATTGTTTCTCTCAAATTACAAACTGGGTCAGGCTGAAATTTGGTCAACAAGTCAACAGGGATGTCATCTTCATCCACAAAAAATTTCATAGAAACTCACTTCGTCTTTTTGGTTTTATGATCAAATTTGTAACAGTAGCCTCCACAGGAAATTCCGTAGCGCATTTCACAACACCCTCTTATAAAACTGCTCTGCATATTCCGTAGCGCCTTCTCAGTGTCTGGCTAGGTGATTCTATAGTTCCTTTGGTAGCACAACTATATAACAGTCTGTGTATATGATTCCATAGTGCCAGGTGCAACAAAATCTCTATGTTTTTATGTGATATGCAATGAATTCTCAAAAACACAAAAAGTCTTAGTAAATGGACTATGAGCCTGTAAATGCCTCCAGTAGGTGAAAATATAATATTTTCCTGAACACTTCAAAATGCAAGGATGTTCACCTTCAAAATTTAGATCCTTTCAGCCACTTCATCATCATTTGCAAGGTCATCACCATTTTAATAAGCAAGGCTCTTAAAATTTTCAATGTAGACAGACTTTAGATTTGACATAACCGTTGAAACTGTAAAGGGAAAGAGTTGATGCAAGTTATATGATCAGAGGATAACAATGTTGAGTTTAATGTACAGGTTTGCAGTGCCAAACAGGGGATTTGCAACATAATTCGTAGCATATTCTATAGCATAAACAACAAGGGTCAAGAAAGAGATAGGCGCAATAGCTTTGACATAAATATTGGCTCAGTTGTAGCAAAAGAAGATGAAAATAATGCAACTAGTTGAGAATTGGTGATAGAAAAGGTAAAAGGGGCAAGTTGGTAATGTGGATCCTCAATTCACAGTTCCCAAGAGGGGAAACACAAGCACAACCCTAATCTGATCTTCAATAGAGCTCTAAAAACACAATGAGTTCCTGGACACCATGGCTTAACAATATATATGCTTCAGATTGTATAAAACCACCTGCAACAACTCTAACCTCAAATTCCCCTCTACCAGCCAATCTTTAGCAGATTCTGCAACGCCTGTCTGAACTTAGGAGTTTCTGCAGCGCCAAACTAGGAGCAAATTTGAAATATTTGAGAAAACAGTTAGACAACCTTAAATGACTAAATCCCAAATTATTTTCTTTAAATCATGGATGTTGAAAACAATGAGATTGGCTGACACAAGCCTCATAGGTGCAATAATGGAAGTGGTGACATGAGGGTGATGGTGGCATAAGGGCGATGGTGATGACATATAATCTTGTGATGGGATGAAGACATAAACAAAATATATGGGCCAACATCAACCTTAACTTATTTG
Organism: Picea engelmannii; assembly: GCA_009831015.1. Taxonomy (NCBI): domain Eukaryota; kingdom Viridiplantae; phylum Streptophyta; class Pinopsida; order Pinales; family Pinaceae; genus Picea; species Picea engelmannii. Next base: position 419,172 of record ML777570.1, read on the forward strand.
TGCTAAGACCTAAGAACACCATAAGGAGGAGATCAAAAGTAAAACTTAAACAAGATTAAGGATAAAAAATAAAAAATCTAAGGATGAATTGACCCATAACAACTACATGTGACCCTTAACAACTTCATGTGATAACACATGGGAATTCTTAAGGTCCCTTCATCAATCTTTCAACAATAACCCTTGTGCAATTATTCCTCTTCCTAAGGTTGCAACCATTGGAAGTTGTCCTTCTACAACAACTCCAATATTTTTCTTGCACTTAACAAGAATCATCACAATCATAAACATGTTAGATGCCACGTTAAATAAAAGGCAAGTACATAGAATCTAAATCAAACAACATTATCAGATATGTCCTAGCATATCTACATGTGCTTCATAACATTACTCCTCAAGGTGCTCACTAGTGCAACCATGAAACTAATTTAGTTGTTGGGTATCCTACAACCATCAACATATTAGTTTCTCATCTCAAAGTAACACAATAAACAACAAGAAAATGAGTTAAGGGAATCTTCCATTTTTCCAACTCCTTCTACATAGTCTAGACTTTTCAGCTTAACCGAACAATTCCCAAGGCCTCACTACCTTTATACATTCATGGATTTAATCAATTTTATACTTGTTTGTTCATTTTCCTTTCACCAACTGTACTTGTTTTCACATCTATTCTTTTAAGGTTTTCAACTCTGTTAAGAAATTCATAGTTTTAAAGTGAGAAAAATATTCCTCGTTTTCTCCTTCTTTTCTTCTGCAATCTACTTCCTGCTGTTTTCCTGGAGCAGTCTTGGTTAGGTTCACCTAGCCTTCTTGGATAAAACAACATGCTACAACAACCATATTTTTGTTCACAATGAATTATGAGCTTGTGCATTCTGCACATTACCATTTAGTCATCATAATGGTGAATGCTCATTTTTAGTCTTCAATTCATGCATTATGTTCTATAATGTAATCCAAGATTCTTATATATATAGGCTTGCATCCCACTTCCCAATTCTCAGTAGTCATTAAGATTGTGACTATGTTCTCCTGACAGAGTCTTTACATAGTTCCTCCACAGGGGAATTCTTTAGCATGTAACTTCCTTATTGCATATCCATCACTATTTGAGATGACCTAAACCTCGAGTCATCCTCAACTTTTCCATTTCATATTCTTACCCAATATTTCATACATAATTATCAACATGCATTTCTATTATGCATTCACATATGCATATTTATTCCATTAATTTTCATACACACTGTGCTTTAATCACATTCTTTAGCATGTGTTGTGTGTCCACCATAGGCACACTTTATAGTTTCATTTCTGTATTTATTGAAAATTAATTTGTTCATGATTGTTCACAATCATTTACATGCATTCTTTAAAAGCATGATCACATTGTCTTTTATCATGACAACATAGCATCACTGCTCATTTATTATTTCACCAATTTATATGATCTTTTCTTGAGGAGATGGCACACGTCCCCCTCAAGCTATTATTCCAAACAAAATAGTCATGACTCTTCAAAATAGATTCAAACATGCATCCATGGAATTTATTCTATCTTGGAAAGTGCAATCCTTGTTATAAAAACATGATCGCGGAGCAATAGAACAAATGTGGAAATAAAACACAGAAGATACATAGTAAAATAGAGAAAAATATATGTGTGGTTCACTCAGTGTGGGCTACGTCCACTAGAGAAATTTCCAGGTCCTTCCTTTTTATTATCCAGCAAAATGAAGGGATACAACCTACAACACACCCGTTGTAACTTCCTCTTCTTTCTCTCATAGTCTCCTCTCTCAGAATACAATAATCACACACCTACATAGCTGCAATACAATTCCCTCATAAAAAGGTTTTCCTTCTAGGGAAAAAATCCCTAAAATAACTTCTATTTTCATATCTGTGACCTTATAATGAATGGTCTATATTGATTACGAAATTACAATATTCTACAAGGCATTTTCCCCCAAAATTTCTCTTCGGGGGCACTATCCCCCAATCCCTCGCTAGGGGGGGGCTACAAAAATTGTCACTGTCCCCCCCTGGACCCCCCTGGCAATAGTTGTTGGGAGGAAAGCCCCCCCACATCCCCTCATTAAGGAATGGGGTCCAAGTATGGTTGAAACAAGCCTCTGAATCAGGAAGATAATCATGCTCCACAACCAACAATTATTTCCTTACATTTCACTTATTTAGGCAGTCACATCATTCCTTTAGTATACATATACTGATACATCATACAAGTGCATCCGTTTCACATTTTATATCATTCATTCATATCTATTTGGTCTTAATATCAGTCTTCATACCAGGAAACCTTATAATGCATTCAATCCATGCACTCAAGCATATAAACACATAGATAAATATTCCACATGCAAGTTCATCGCTTACACCTTTTTCCATGTGATTCACACATGTGGACATTTCAACTTTCATATCATTTCTCTCAGAGATCTTACGTCCATCCTTACGAAAAGTATCATAGGAATACTCAACACTATGTTTCCCTCTTTGTTGAGAGCTTGCAATCATTCACATGGCAAGTTTCACAGAGATATCCATAATTATGTTTCCCTTTCTACATGACAACAACCAACAAGAAAATAATATTTCCTCAACTTCTATAAAATCATTTCACAACCCAGAAATACAATATGGGAAATTCCAACAGGGCCCAAGCCAACAAGACAACCAATCTAGCTTCTCTTCATGCCTCAAATTATTTTTGGCCAACAAACCTTTTATCAAGGGAATCCTTTTCTAGTTTCCTTCTCACTGCTACTTGAGCATACCAAGACATACTTATATGGCTACCATCCACCTCTAGATGTTAACCTATCCCATTGGTCATATAGAAGTGTGTTATGAGAAATCTTACCCTGTGGATAGGTTAATCTCCCCTTTGGACCAAGACCCCTTCTTTGGTCCAAACATAGAAGTAATCAAATGGTTGTTACTTTCCTTATAGATCTGGTTCATTAACATATAAAAAGAAGGAGAAATAAACACTTGTTTTCCAAATTTTGTCCTCGTTGCTCTGTCCTTTTCCCTCCCTCCCCCAATTCCTATGGTGATCAAAGAGACCTGAAAAACAAGAGGCAAGAAAAACTTCCTACTTCTACTATATTTTGTTAGATAAAAACTAGATCTATCTATACTCGATTTGACTTAAGCACAAACATTACAATGAAGCATATAATGAAAGGAATATGCCAAGTTAATATTAATGGAAAGCCAAAAGAAGGCATTTACAATTCAACTTGATGTCACAACAATATTCTCCAAGATCTCCTCATCCAAACCTTGCATGAAAGTCTTGAGATCAAAATGTTGATGCTTCAATGTATTGTTTCTCCCAAGATCAAAGGTTTGACACCTAAAATCTTCACCCCTTTTCACCTTGGAAATGCCTTCAATTTATAAGATTGGGAGGCTCAACCATGATGAGTTAATAAGGGAAGTGGTTGAGGATATGACTCCATGATTTTGGATTCGATCCTAATATATTTCCATAGGATAGGATTCGAACCAAAACAACCTCAAGTCTTTAGAGTTGTCCCTTAAGAAAAGGCGATATTCGCCATAATTTCCTCTTACCAAACTAGTGCTCCCCTTGAGTTAGAGATAGAGAACCAGTGGCGTTCCCTAAATAAGGCCAATTGGGCACCAACCTATGAAGTGGTTCTCCCCCATCATTGACAAGGGGGCACCACCCTTCATAAATGCTCAAAAAATGGTCGAATTTCCAAGTGAAAAGCATGTTTTTGGCCTTGAAATGATGGGTTTCTTCCACCAATATGACTTAGGCATCATGGAAAATGTCTTTCATGGTTTCAGTGAGTTGTGACACTTGGAAAAGTGAATGTGACATTTATTAAGGTGCATACGACACTTGACAAAGTGCATGTGACACTCAATAAGGTGCATATGACACTTTGTGACACTTGCGACACTTAGGGTGCGGCACTTAAGTGTGGCATTTTGATGTGTAACAAAGTGCCCCAACACTTCTGTTAGTAACATTTCTTGTCCTGGGCTCGAGAGCACCCAGATCCGTAGGTTGCAAGAGAAGATCCCAAGCGCAACACACAGAAGAAGTCCTTTTCGGACTTAAAATCAAGCGAGTGGGCATTTCATTCTTCAGCGAAAAGGATTCAATGACAGAGCAGAACAACGGATTGATGGGAAATCGCAGATTAATCGAGTCGTGCCAAGTTTTCAAGGGGGCACCAATCGCGATCAGTATAAGCGCAATAGTTATTTCTCGAACTCGGGATTCGGGAGTTCGAAGGGCAGATCTTGTCTGTTGGTTGCGCGAGATTGCGAATTGCGAAAAGTGCTTGGAGGGGGTCAACCTTCCCTGACCATCGCGTCTCATGACCTCGCGAAGGGAGAACGCTGAAGTTTGATACTCCAACTCGCGAAGCCGTGAGTTGCAAGAGGCGTTAGTACTTGGGCCTTAGTTGACGGTTACATGTAAAGAGCGCTGACCAGGAAAGGAGCCCGGTTTGTATCGCCATCTCGGGGAGCGAGAGTTTAAAAAGGGGAGCCGAGGGTCTTCGACCTGTGAACTTGCGAATCACGAGGTGAAAAGAGATTTTAATGATGGGCCCACAGTATTAAGAAGGTGATCTCAGCCGTCCATTCAGAGGGATGCGTGGTGCGCGACCAAGCCATGTCATCGTTTCGCCTATCGTAGCTTTGAAGCATGAGAGGCAGCCTCCTCCTTGCCGCGAGACGCGAAGTGCCGAAGGCGTCCAGGACCCGGACCCACAGTATTTCCGAGAAGATCTCAGTCGTCCATCTACAGGAGACACCTGGCGCGTGATTAAGCCGCCTCGACGTTTCGCCAATCGTGATTTCAAGGTACAAAGAGCAGCTTCGTTACTTCGCGATGCGCGAGGTGCCGAGAGCATTCAGGGCCCGGGCCCACAACAACATGAGAAGGATTCAGAAACGTCGGATCTAGAAGGACGCGTGGCGCTAGATTAATCCGTCTCGACGTTTTGCTCATCGTGATTTCAAGAAGCAAGAATCAGTCTTCCTTATTCGCGAACGTCGAAAACCTCCATGGGAATAAAAGCAGGGTCACAGTCCACGGTCACTCGAGAAATTAAAGGGCTAAGAAGAAGAGGGCCTGAAGGCGTCGTGTCCAGTCACCAAAAGTATCATCATGACTTCCAGATGACGTCAGAAGCGATTTCACTCCTGGTTTTCGCTTGAAGTAAATGAAGATGTGATTGGGTGGTTGAAACCTCCTTTCGTTCATTAAGTTTGAGGTATGGAGAGTCCGACAAGCTGTCTGCTTGAAGGGGTTCCGTGTACTGATTTATCTAGAGAACCCATGCCGAAGTCCTTGATTAGACAAAGAAGTCTGCACATGCCATTTTGGCCTTTAATGTTTTAGCTACCTCCCCTACAAAGTCCACGCGAAGTTATGGAGACGTCTGACGAAGAATTTCCGCCCGAAGATCGATTGAAGAGACGTTACACCTTGGGGGGCGAGCGCACTTCTGTTGGGCAAGTTTGCCCAGGTATATGTATTGAGTTTTTGTATTTTGTAAAGGATCGATGGTAGAGAGAAGCTCTCGATTGTAAAGTTTTAGCACAGACTCTAGTTTTATGGTTATGTATTGGTATGCAAGATTTCTTGTTCAATAACAGACAGTCTTCTCACTCCATCTGGTGTTCATCTTATGCTAAGAGAGTTCGTCGTCGACTGATTCGAACGAATTATGGAAATTCTGTTATGATAAAGGATTTATTGTGGCTTTACTGTCTTCTCTGGTTTTCTGCGTCTGAATGTAAGAAGATCTTGCGTTTAGTTGCTTTCCTCTATAGTCTGTTAGAGACCTGATGTTTACGACAAACCCTTGCATCTTTCTGATACAAGTCTTCCCCCTACTCACCCTTACTACAACTTACTATCTGAAGTTCATCTAAGACCTTGTTTTCCCATACATGCCTGGCCTAGTTTCTGAGATAGAGCCACATCGTCTTGAGTTAACCTCCATTTGATCACCCCATTAAACAAATCGTGACATAAACTGATGGGCATTGGGCTCTGCTCCTGCTGCAATCCAGGGGTGACTTCCGACGCTAACATTTCTGGCGCCGTTTCCAGGGACGAAGTTGAATATTTTCCCCGGGATTGAACGACAACGATCAGCTGATTCTGAAGGTGCATCAAATATCAGAACTATTGAGATTGCTACTGTGCACCTGGTGACTCCATTGTGACGACTCCGCTAGGGAGAACCTGCTCTATCAATTGTGCCTTTCAGAGGAAGACACACACGGTCTCATCCACAACTGCCCCTAGCTACACCTGTAGCTGATCCGGAGGTGATTTTCAGAAAAGGAAAGGCCTCTGAAGGAGAAACTTCCATCGCTGAACCAGGTAATCCGCTATCTCCTTCTGTAGAAACTCCATTTTCTTCCCCTCAGCTTCCCAGCAGACCGTATTCTGAGGTTTCCCGCTTCCTGAATTTTGGGAGTGTTCCTGCTGAGTTTTCCCCTTCCGGTCTAGGATTGGAGGGAGAAATACGTGTCACTCCCCTTTCCCCTGAAGCTGTACGTCAGTATAGACCCAGGACCACGGAATATTTCCCCACTCCTAGCTTTACCACTCCTCCTCTTGTTACTATCGCCTCTTCTGCACAAAGAAAAGCATCTGCTGACGCGATCCCATTAGTTTTCCCCCTTAACCCCCCATTTTTCCCTGGAAGCTCAGTCCCAGTTTCCCCTTGTCGAACTCCCTCACCTCCGAGTTCTCCTCCACCTAATATCCCTATGGCTGGTGCTAATCCCCCCATGAATAGAATGGACGCCATAGTCGTTGCCAGATACACTTCCTTAGTCCTACCCCATCCTATGAATCCTCTCCCTGCTGGAGATTACTTGAAGTATATGCCCAAGTTCACTAGGGAAGGGGACATAACTACGGAAGAGCACTTGGCTGCTTTCTACAGTTAAGCAGACAAATTGAACATCGAAAATGAAGATGTCTGGATGAGAGTCTTCGTCCAGAGCCTGGATGGCGAGGTGAGGAAATGGTTTAGAGGATTGGCTCCAGGATCTATCGCTGGGATTGAAGCCCTGGATAATGCTTTCCTGAGGCAGTGGGGCGATAGGAAATATTTCATGTATTACATGACAGATTTTGGGTCTCTGAAGAAGATGGAAGGAGATTCCGTCTTCGACTTCTCCAAAAGATTCAATAAGATGTATAATAAAATTCCTGCCGAAATAACGCCCTCCGAGGCCTCGGCCAAAATTTCTTATGCTAGTGCATTTGGCCCTGATTTCTGTCTTTTATTGAGAGAAAGAAGAGCCACCTCCTTAGCTCAAATGCAAGATGCGGCCATAGAGGTGGAATCTAATGTATTAGCAGCTGACAGGCTGAGGAACACAGCCGACACAGACAGAAAAAGGGGAAGATCGGAAACCTCAACTGTTGGCCCATCGATCCCCCACCCTCAAGTGGATGAACTGACGAGGATGGTGAAATCTCTGTCTGCAGAGATGGAGAAAATGAAAGGGGAAGAGACAGAGACGACCAGAAGATTCAGGCCCCTTTTCAAAATAATTTTGTGGTTGAGGAAGAAGGAGGGGAAACAGATGAGCTTGATCCTGAAATCCATTGCTTCGGGGACACTCCTCCTTTTCCGATCATCTCACCCAATCAGCATATGAGGATTCTCTCATGGACAGTCAGCTAAATGAACTGAGCAAAGGAGACAAGGCGAGTGGCAGCCCATGCAGATATGATCTGAGGTCAAAGACAAAGGATAAAGCGCCTGACGTTCCTGAGCAGTCCACCAGGACAGAGAAACTTGCCGATGAAGCAACAGACAGTCTCAGAGGTAAGAGGACCCAACCCCTCTCTCCCGTTACCCAGAGTCATGCTCCTGAAATAAGAGAAATTCCAAAGCTTATACCTTCTTTTAATTTCGAGCACGAAATTCAAAAGATCAGAATCCCTGTGCCCCTAACTGAGTTGATTAAGCACGAAGGGTTCAAAAGACGCATCTCTGAGATTTTACAATCTGAAGCCTCATGCCTTCCCACAGACTCCATCAATTTTCAAGATGAAAATCCTGTCGTCATCCTAGGTCCCATGGTAGAAGACAAAGATGATTCATCCCCTCCCTTCTACACCTCCCTGAACATACATGACAAGGTACTGCACAACTGCTTGATGGACTCAGGGGCTTCTCACAACCTTATGCCCAAAACTGTCATGGAAGAACTAGGACTGGAAGTCACCCGAGCCTATCATGACCTCTATTCCTTTGACTCCAGAAAAGTTCAGTGTCTTGGAGTTATCAAAGACCTGGTCGTCACCTTGTTCCAGTTGCCCATGAAAAGTGTGGTCATGGATATCGTAGTAGCTGATGTTCCCCCCAAATTTGGTATGTTGCTGTCAAGATCTTGGATAAAAAGACTGGGGGGAACCTTGCAGATGGACCTCACATATGCTACTATCCCAGTGTTCGGAGGAGAGCATAGAAGACTATACAGAGAAGCCCAACTAGCCTACATAATTAGCGATGAAGCCAACCCTACCAACCATCCCATTTTTGCTTTAGACATTGATTTAGGATCTAGTGTGCTACAACTTACCAATGCTCCCGAACCTCCTCTTAAGCTCAGACAACAACCCACCATTTCCCCTGAATTTCCTCCCTCCATCACCCCCATCTGGAAAATGTTCTTTGATGGAGCCTCTTCCAGGGAAGGCACTGGAGCTGGGGTGGTTTTCATGTCACCCGCTCAAGAAACCATATCTCTGTCATACAAATTAGAATTTGAAGCTATCAACAATGTGTCAGAGTATGAAGCTCTCTTCCTGGGATTAAGAGCCACAAAGGAAATGGGAATTCAAGAAGTAGCATTTTTTGGAGATGTAGAGTTGGTGGTTCAGCAGATCAGGAACGCTTATTAGGCTAAGCATCCTCGACTCAGGAGTTACAGGAATGAGGTCTGGGACCTTATTGATAGTTTCTTCTCAGCGTTTAATATTTCTTTCATCCCAAGAGAGGAGAACAACTTGGCAGACTCCTTGGCTACATCAGCTAGCAATTTCAAAGTACCCTTGCCGCCTAAATTCAGATATGATGTAGAGGTAAAATACAGGCCCTCCATACCTGACAACGTCAAACATTGGAAGGTATTTGAGGATGATCTTGAGATCAAGATGTTCTTAGAGACTGTCGAGGAATTTTCAGAAATGCACATCAACCAAGACGCCGTCTCAGAGGAAGAGCCCGATGGGGGTAATTTTCTGAATAAGATTGCAGAGCGTGACATTGTGCAGCTGCCCAACAACTATATTCCCAGAGGACTGGTTCCTTTGGAAAGGTTGTTTGATAGAAATAATGTGTCGATAAAGGGAGAAGTCTCGGAGGAGGACGCTGGTACTATTCAGTGCAACATTGGGACCGAGAGTGAGCCCAGGTATGTCAAATTGTCAAAGAATCTGACAAAGGAGTAGAGGTCTGAATACATTGGAATTATGAGGGAATTTGCGGATGTTTTCGCCTGGACATACGAAGACCTCAAAACATATGACATTTCTATCATCGAGCATAAAATCCCATTAAAAGAAGATGCCAAGCCATTTAGGCAGAAGTTGAGACAGATCAATCCTATGTCGTTGCCTATCATGGAGAGGGAAGTGAGGAAGCTGCTTCAAGCTCAGATCATTGTACCGCTGAGATATTCAGAGTGGTTGGCCAACTTGGTGCTAGTAAGGAAAAAGAGTGGAGAGATCCGGCTCTGTGTAGATTTCAGAAACCTGAACAGGAGCTCATGAAAAGACAACTACCCCTTACCCAAGATGGAACATATACTGCAGAGGGTAACAGGTGCTTCCAGGATGTCCATGATTGATGGTTTCTCTGGGTACAATCAAGTCTTTGTTCTTCCTGAGGACAGAGAAAAGACGACATTTACCACTCCATGGGGCACATTCATGTATGCCAAGATGCCGTTTGGATTAATGAATGCAGGGGCAACGTTTTAGCGTGCTATGGACATAGATTTCGTTCGGAAAAGGGACAAATTTATGGTCGTCTATTTGGATGACATCACAGTGTTTTCAAGGTCTGATAAAGAACACTGTTGTCATCTCAGGAAAGTTTTCCTGAAATGCAGGAATTTTGGCATTTCATTAAACCCCAAGAAATCTCTGTTCGCCATGCAGGAGGGAAAGTTACTAGGCCACATAGTATCAGTGGAAGGAGTCAGCTTTGACCCTAGCAGAGTTGAGGCGATACAAGCCTTATTGATCTCGAGGTCCAAGAAAGAGGTCCAATCTTTCCTTGGTAAAATTAATTTTCTGAGGAGGTTCGTGCCTAACTTTGCTGAGGAAGTAAAGCTTATAACAGCCATGTTGAAGAAATAAAATGAAGTAAGGTGGACCCCTCAATCGTGACATTCCTTTGAACAAATCAAGAAGGCCCTGAAGGAAGCTCTTGTGCTTATTAGCCCCAACTACTCAAGGGATTTCCTAATTTTCTCCTTTTCCTCACCTGACACGGTGGCTGTTGTTCTATTACAGGCAAACGACATTGGGCTAGAGCAGCCTATTGCTTATATCAGCCGAGCATTGAGGGATGCCAAAGTCAAGTATAGCACTTTGGAGAAGAAAGCCTATGCCCTGGTAAAGGTTCTCAAGGCATTCAGAATCTACATCCTACAGTAAAAAATCATCGCTTACGTCCCCTCAGCTACTGTTAAAGACATTCTCATCCAGCCTGACATAGACGGGAGAAGGAGTAAGTGGATCGCCAGGATCCTGGAGTTTGACCTGGAAATAAAGCCTACCAAATTGATCAAAGGTCAGGGCTTAGCCAAGCTGTTGGCTGAAGAAAATTGCCAAGCTTTGGGAATAAGTTTTATCAATGAATGCTCAGGAATCCAGCAGGGTCGGCTGTCTGAAAGAGACCCTCAAAAGGATCCCCATTTGGCCCGATGTCCTTGGTATGAGGATGTCATATACTTCCTACAGGAGTTGCGGCCTCCAGATGGCCTTCCGAGAAACAAAGCAAGAGCTCTGAAGCTCAAGGCAGTCAAATATTGCCTTATTGATCAAATTTTATACTGAAAAGACCCCCTAGGGGTACTGTTAAGATGCATGGATCCACAGGAGGTCGACAAGATCATGGTTGAATTTCACAGCGGCTTATGTGGAGGGCACCATTTCTGGAAGGCCACATCCCACAAAATCCTCAGGGATGGATACTACTGGCCTACCGTGTTCGCTGACGTCTGCAAAAAGGTCAGAACCTGCATCAAATGTCAAAAATTCGCAGGAAAGAAACAACTCAAGTCTCTGCCGTTAAAACCGGTGGTGGTTTCAGGACCTTTCCAGCAGTGGGGCCTAGATTTCATTGGAGAAATTCACCCTGCTTCCAGTGGGAAACACAGGTGGATCCTGATTGCTATAGATTTCTTTACCAAGTGGATAAAAGCTATCCCTACCAGGAGTGCTTCCCACAAGGTAATCATTGGATTCCTGGAGGACCTCATCATGAGATTCAGATGCCCGAGTAAAGTTGTCACCGATAACGCAGCCGCTTTCGGGTCCGAGCCATTGGCCAAGTTCTGTGAGCAGTTCAAAATCAAACTAGTTCACTCCACTCCATATTATCCACAGGGTAACGGTTTAGCAGAATCCTCCAACAAGAGTCTGATAAGGATCATCAAAAAATTGTTGGAAGACAACAAGAAAGCCTGGCATTCAAAACTAAAGTTTGCTCCATGGGCCGATCGAGTAGCCACGAAGAGGTCTATCGACGTCTCTCCTTTCCAATTAGTCTATGGAGCAGAGGTTGTTTTCCCTTCTCATTTAGCCATTCCTGTAGCAAAGTTCCTCCAAGACCACCAGGAGGAGACTAATGACATGATCAGAAGGATTCATCAGCTAGTGGAAGTCTAGCAGGTCAGGGAGCAGGCAATGGACAGAATTCAGGATCATCATCAAAGAATCAAACAGGTTTTCGATAAGAAGGCCAAAAGGGAAGGATTTCGGACATGAGACCTGGTGCTGAAATGGGATGCTCCTAAACAAGATAAGGGCAAACACGGAAAATTTGAATCCCTGTGGATCCGGCCCTTCAAAATCTCTGAGGTTTTCTCAAATAACACATATCGGTTGCAGGATTTGGAAGGTGAAGAAGTGTTCGGTGGCCCAGTGAATGGGCATTTTCTTAAAAAATATTTTGTCTGAGCCATCCGTGGCTCCTATGTTTTGTAAATATTGTCCTTTCTGTTCTTTGTTTCTACTTTTGTTGTTTCGGCTTAGTAAATGACTCCATAGCCCAATAGTAAGGCACTGGAACTGCAAATGAGTCCTTAGAGCATCACAGGGACGGCTCTATCCCCCATGGAGCCTAATGTTAGTAACATTTCTTGTCCTGGGCTCGAGAGCACCCAGATCCGTAGGTTGCATGAGAAGCGCCCAAGCGCAACACACAGAAGAAGTCCTTTTCGGACTTAAAATCAAGCGAGCGAGCGTTTCATTCTTCAGCGGAAAGGATTCAACGACAGAGCAGAACAGTGGATTGATGGGAAATCGCAGATTAATCGAGTCGTGCCAAGTTTTCAAGGGGGCGCCAATCACGATCAGTATAAGCGCAATAGTTATTTCTCGAACTCGGGATTCGGGAGTTCGAAGGGCAGATCTTGTCTTTTGGTTGCGCGAGATTGCGAGTTGCGAAAAGTGCCCGAAGGGGGTCAACCTTCCCTGACCACCGCGTCTCGGGACCTCGTGAAGGGAGAATGCTGAAGTTCGATACTCCAACTCATGAAGCCGCGAGTTGCGAGAGGCATTAGAACTTGGGCCTTAGCCGATGGTTACATGTAAAGAGCGCTGACCAAGAAAGGAGCCCGGTTTGTATCGCCATCTCGGGGAGCGAGAGTTTAAAAAGGGGAGTCGAGGGTCTTCGACCCACGAACTTGCGAATCGAGAGGTGAAAAGAGATTTTAATGATGGGCCCACAATATCAAGAAGGTGATCTCATCCGTCCATTCAGAGGGACGCGTGGCGCGCGACCAAGCCATGTCGTCGTTTCTCCTATCGTAGCTTTGAATCATGAGAGGCAGCCTCCTCCTTGCCATGAGACATGAAGTGTCGAAGGCGTCCAGGACCCGGACCCACAGTATTGCTGAGAAGATCTCAACTGTCCATCTACAGGAGACACCTGGCGCGTGATTAAGCCGCCTCAGTGTTTTGCCCATCACGATTTCAAGGTACAAAGAGCAGATTCGTAACTTCGCGATGCGTGAGGTGTCGAGAGTATTCAGGGCCTAGGCCCACAGCAGCATGAGAAGTATTCAGAAACGTCGGATCTAGAAGGACACGTGGTGCTAGATTAAACCATCTTGATGTTTTGCTCATCGTGATTTCAAGAAGCAAGAATCAGTCTTCCTTATTCACGAACGCCAAAAATCTCCATGGGAATAAAAGCAGGGTCACGGTCCATGGTCACTCGAGAAATTAAAGGGCTAAGCAGAAGAGGGCCTGAAGGCGTCGTGTCCGGTCGCCGAAAGTATCGTCACGATTTCTAGATGCCGTCAGAAGCAATTTCACCCCTGGTTTTTGCTTGAAGTAAATGAAGATGTGATCGGATGGTTGAAACCTCCTTTCGTTCATTAAGTTTGAGGTATGGAGAGTCCGGCAAGTGGTCTGCTTGAAGGGGTTCCGTGTACTAATTTTTCTAGAGAAGCCATGCCAAAGTCCTCGATTAGATAGAGAAGTCTGCACACGCCAATTTGGCCTTTAATGTTTCAGCTACCTCCCCTACAAAGTCCACGCGAAGTTATGGAGACGTCTGACGAAGAATTTCCGCCCGAAGATCGATTGAAGAGACGTTACGCCTTGGGGGGCGAGCGCGCTTCTGTTGGGCAAGTCTGCCCAGGTATATGTATTGAGTTTTTGTATTTTGTAAAGGATCGATGGTAGAGCGAAGCTCCCGATTGTAAAGTTTTAGCACAGACTCTAGTTTTATGGTTATGTATTGGTTTGAAAGATTTCTTGTTCAATAACAGACAGTCTTCTCACTCCATTTGGTGTTCATCTTATGCTAAGAGAGTTCATCGTCGACTGATTCGAATGAATTATGGCAATTCTGTTATGATAAAGGATTTATTGTGGCTTTACTGTCTTCTCTGGTTTTCTGCATCTGAATGTAAGAAGATATTGCGTTTAGTTGCTTTCCTCTACAGTCTGTTAGAGACCTGATGTTTACAAAAGACCCTTGCATCTTTCTGATACAAGTCTTCCCCCTACTCACCCTTACTACATCTTACTGTCTGAAGTTCATCTAAGACCTTGCTTGCCCATACATGCCTGGCCTAGTTTCTGAGATATAGCCACATCGTCTTGAGTTAACCTCCATTTGATCACCCCATTAAACAAATCGTGACATAAACTGATGGGCGTTGGGCTCTTCTCCTACTGCAATCTAGGGGTGACTTCCGACGCTAACATTTCTGGCGCCGTTGTCGGGGACGAAGTTGAATATTTTCCCCGGGATTGAACGACAACGATCAGTTGATTCTGAAGGTGCATCAGATATCAAAACTATTGAGATTGCTACTGTGCACCTGGCGACTCCATTGTGACGACTCCTCTAGGGAGAACCTGCTCTATCAATTGTGGCTTTCAGAGGCAGACACACGCGGTCTCATCCACAACTGCCCCTAGCTACACCTGTAGCTGATCCGGAGGTGATTTTCAGAAAAGGAAAGGTCTCTGAAGGAGAAACTTCCATCGCTGAACCAGGTAATCCGCTATCTCCTTCTGTAGAAACTCCATTTTCTTCCCCTCAGCTTCCCAGCAGACCGTATTTTGAGGTTTCTCGCTTCCTAAATTTCAGGAGTGTTCCTGCTGAGTTTTCCCCTTTTGGTCTAGGATTGGAGGGAGAAATACGTGTCACTCCCCTTTCCCCTGAAGGTGTACCTCAGTATGGACCCAGGACCACATAAGATTTCCCCACTCCTAGCTTTACCACTCCTCCTCTTGTTACTATCGCCTCTTCTGCACAAAGAGAAGCATCTGCTGACGCGAGCCCGTTAGTTTTCCCCCTTAACCCCCCATTTTTCCCTGGAAGCTCAGTCCCAGTTTCCCCTTGTCGAACTCCCTCACTTACGAGTTCTCCTCCACCTAATATCCCTATGGATGGTGCTAATCCCCCCATGAATAGAATGGACGCCATAGTCGCTGCCAGATACGCTCCCTTAGTCCTACCCCATCCTATGAATCCTCTCCCTGCTGGAGATTACTTGAAGTATATGCCCAAGTTCACTAGGGAAGGGGACATAACTGCGGAAGAGCACTTGGATGCTTTCTACAGTTATGCAGACAAATTGAACATCGAAAATGAAGATGTCTGGATGAGAGTCTTCGTCTAGAGCCTGGATGGCGAGGTGAGGAAATGGTTTAGAGGATTGGCTCCAGGATCTATCGCTGGGATTAAAGCCCTGGATAATGATTTCCTGAGGTAGTGTGGTGATAGGAAAGATTTCATGTAATACATGACAAATTTCGGGTCTCTGAAGAAGATGGAAGGAGAGTCCGTCTCCGACTTCTCCAAAAGATTCAATAAGATGTATAATAAAATTCCTGCCGAAATAACGCCCTCCGAGGCCTCGGCCAAAATTTCTTATGCTAGTGCATTTGGCCCCGATTTCTGTCTTTTATTGAGAGAAATAAGAGCCACCTCCTTATCTCAAATGCAAGATGCGGCCATAGAGGTGGAATCTAATGTATTAGCAGCTGACAGGATGAGGAACACAGCCGACGCAGATAGAAAAAAGGGAAGATCGGAAACCTCAACTGCTGGCCCGTCGGTCCCCCACCCTCAAGTGGATGAACTGACCAGGATGGTGAAATCTCTATCTGCAAAGATGGAGAAAATGAAAGGGGAAGATACAGAGATGACCAGAATATTCAGGCCCCTTTTCAAAATAATTTTGTGGTTGAGGAAGAAGGAGGGGAAACAGATGAGCTTGATCCTGAAATCCATTGCTTCGGGGACACTCCTCCTTTTCCTCATCTCACCCAATCAACATATGAGGAGTCTCTCATGGAAAATCAACTAAATAAACTGAGCAAGGGAGACAAGGCAAGTGGCAGCCCAGGTAGATATGATCTGAGGTCAAAGAAAAAGGCTAAAGCGCCTGACGTTCCTGAGCAGTCCACCGGGACAGAGAAACTTGCCGATGAAGAAGAAGACAGTCACAGAGGTAAGAGGACCCAACCCCTCTCTCCCATTACCCAGAGTCATGCTCCCGAAATAAGAGAAATTCCAAAGCTTATACCTTCTTTTAATTTCGAGCACGAAATTCAAAATATCAGAATCCCTATGCCCCTAACTGAGTTGATTAAGAACAAAGGGTTCAAAAGATGCTTCTCTGAGATTTTACAATCCGAAGCCTCATGCCTTCCCATAGACTCCATCAATTTGCAAGATGAAAAGCATGTTGTCATCCTAGGTCCCATGGTAGAAGACAGAGATGATTCATCCCCTCCCTTCTACACCTCCCTGAACATACATGACAAGGTACTGCACAGTCCTTCTCCTTCCAGGGCTCCAGTGAGGTTGGTCCAGAATCTCCATCCTGGGACTCTTGGGACTTGTAGCTATGAGAAAATATGGACACAGTCTAACCATATTAGACATGCAATCCTCAAATTATGGCTGGATTACACCAACAATATCTACAAACAACAATACCACTGTTTCTCTTCATCATTTCATCTTCCTTTCCCAAGCCAAGAGAAAGATGAGGAAATAATGAGTGGGTGACATAAATGAATGGAGTGAAGTCTCCATGAGAGGTGAGAATAGAGATAAATTGAGTGAAGGAATGCATGAGAGAAGAGTGAAGTGACCAATGATGGAACAAGGACGAGAATGGGAGTGAGATTGCATGAAAATGACCAAATGAATGAGAGAAAAACAATGAATGCGACAACCCCTTCCACAGACAAGGAAAGGGTTTATGTAATTCGTGGGGATTAAGAACCTCTCGGACTTCCCCCAAGAAGCTCAAGTAAATGATATTCTCCATTAAACAAAATGGAGAATAAAATATAAAATAAAAGGCTTGGCTCCTCAAGCCCCCTCTCTTGTGGAATCATAGCCCCCTATAACTCTAGTACTTTTCCGTCTAGCAACCAACGATGTATTTATTATTAATAATGATCAAAACATTACATTTCTTGGGAACACTAGCCTTTTAATAATTATTTGGGCACCCTGGTCTCTCAATAGTGTAAAAATACATTATTTAATATGGGGGCTCAAAACTCGGGGTGTTACATCCTCTCCCCCTTATTTTGGCACTATCCTTAGTGCATATACAAACATGAATCACAATTCCAAAATTTATTCAAAAAGTTGTGGGTACTCTTCCCACATTGCATCTTCATGCTCCCAGGTAGCATCTTCAGGACCGTAGCAGGTCCAATGAACTTTTACCAACTCTATAACTTGATTCTGGAGCATTTTGTCTTTTTTGTCCAATATTCGCACGGGTTGGACCTGAAAGTCTCCCTCAGTCTCTACCTAAATCAGATGCCAATCAATAACATGGTTAGGATCATGTACATATTTTTTTAGCAAAGAGAAATGAAATACATTATGCACATTCATGGAAACTGACAATGCAATCATGTATGCAACTGGACCTATTATTTCCAATATCTCAAATGGACCATCGAATATGGCTGCTAGCTTTGTAAAACTACCCAACTTCAAAGAGATCTTCTTGGGATTTACTTTCAAAAGCACATGCTCCCCCACTTTAAATTCTCTTGTTGTCCTATTCTTATCTGCATAAACTTTTTGTCTATCCTGAGCTGCCTTTAAATTATGCTTAATCTTAACCATCTAGTCTTCCATATCCTTGAGAAACTCTGGCCCAAGTACCACTCTATCTTTTGGGTTTTCCCAGCTTACTATAGTACTCCATTTTCTACCATACAAGGATTCAAATGGGCTCATCTTCAATGAAGATTTATACCCATTATTATAGGAAAACTCAACCAAGTGCAAGTAATCTTCCCACTTAGATGGATTATCCATCACATACATTCTCAACAGGTATTCAATTACTCGGTTGACCCTCTCTGTATTCCCATCTAACTGCAGATGATATGCTGTGATAAAGTTCAGATTTCTACCAAATACTTTAAATAATCCATTCGAGAAATTTGAAGTAAACTTCATGCCTATGTCTGAGACAATTGTCCTAGGTATCCCATGCAACCTAGCAATTTCCTTCATGTAAATTTCTGCAATATTAGTTGTTGTATGAGTTTTTTTCATAGGAAAAAAATGAGTATCCTTTGTCAATTTGTCAACCACTATCATGATTGAATCATATTGCCTCATTGTCCTGGGAAATTTAGTTATAAATTCAATGGTTATCACTTCCCATTTCTTCTCTGGAATTGGCAATGGTTGTAGCAAACCCGCTAGGTGTCTGTGCTCATCCTTCACTCTTTGAAATTCCATACATCTGGTGATGTAATCAACAACATATTTTTTCATTCTCGGCCAAAATAATTGGATTATCACTGCTGTAATCATTTTCTGGTATCCGGGTTGTCTAACATATGGAACATTATGCATTTCTTTTAATACCAAATTCCTAAGTTCTCTAGAACTAGGAACATAAATTCTATTTTTATGCATAAGTAATCCATCTTCCTTCATCTCATACTCTTTCATTTTTTGTTGTACATCCACTTGCTGCAAGCTTTCCTGTACCTGTAGGTAATGTTTGTAGAAATTTCGATACAAATTAATGTATTCTTGCGATTCTCCTGATCTAACAATTACTGCAACTTGTTAAATACAGAATCGCTTCTACTATTATTGCGGAAGCAATTTAAACCACGATCTCAACCACAATGCACAAAGTGAAATATCAATAACACACAACACAGAAGTTTTGTCGGGGAAAGCGTAAAGCTAAAAACCCCACTATCATATATTATGAATCATGAAACAATCTCATACAAAGCTCTAATCCAAGAGCTCTCAGTACAATCCAATCGTCTCACACTGTCATACACAAATTAGCAAATACATGCGCCAA